>ML815330.1:55383-69378 GCA_009831015.1 Picea engelmannii
TATTAGGAGGCTTTATAATTATTTATTCTTTTAGGGTTTATGAAATTGGGTTTTAATCATAACTAATTATTAGGATTTTAAGTATGATTAATAGTGTTAATATATGTAGTGGGGGTTATTTATGAATGGGTTACATTTTTAATATGATTAGGATATCATGTGATTAGGGTTAGGGTTTTTAGGGTTATTCATGGTTTAGGGTTTATGCAATTAGGATTTATAAGTATTGATAATAGTATATATACATATATATAAATCTAGGGTTAGAATGATAAAAACTACGTATTTAATAAAAGTAGATTTGGGGTTTATAAGATTAGGATTAGGTTATATATATGACTTAATTAATAATATATATAGTGATAAGTTTTTATAATAGTAATAAGACTAGTTTACTTAGACCTCTAAACCTATGAACTAATTAATTGATTCCCTTCATTTTGTTAGGCACTTTTCCCCTTAGGAAATTAAATAATTAATTGATTCCCTTCTTACGAACTATACCATGTGGGAATCACCTAGGCTACTATGTCCAATTCCCATTATCACTCGGAAGGGGACATGACAAGTGGACAGGATTAGTAGAAGACCCAAAGATGAAGGCCATAGAGGCCAAGTTAAGAGAAGCACAAAACCATGAACAACAAGTGTTAGAAATGGTTGCTACACTCCCACCAATGGAACCTATAGCAACCATTTTGGCTCAGAGGTAGGCACATATATAAGTGGAGAAAATGAGGGACCAGACAAATATCCTCCAAAATCGATTGGGACCACAGCAGGAAGAAGCAGTGAGGATAATAGGGGAGTTGGCCACTATGCAGAGAAAGGTAAAACATACAGCGTTTGAAGTAAAGGAAAAACTCACAGTATTGGCTAAACAAGGGGGTGAGGAGATCACACAAACAGAGGAAAAGATAATAAAAGAAGTGGAGGTGAAAAGGAAACCTCCCAAAAAACAATTGTGGCATGGAAGAGCAGGTAATGGGCCTGAGTGACTCGGCACGGGCCACAAGTAAGTGTTGGGGGCATGTTGGACAAGAATTTTTGGAATAAAGTTTTGGGGGAAATACTAAGTACAAAAGAAGTGTGTAGAGGAGAAGAATAAAGACGAGGAAGTGCATGGTTGAGTTGCATCGAGAAGGACAACGCGTAGTAGGAAGAATAAGACAGAGAAAGCAAAGAGAAGAATAAAGCGGAATAAAGCAGGAGAAGAAAGAGGATGAAAAAGAAAGATGATAACTCAACATTCTAAATATGGAAGGATGTTTAAAATTAGCGTGTAGATGGAAAAGCAGAAGAAAGTAGTCAAACAACCAGCTAACTGAATTATCCATGCAATGTAATGGGTTTTTGGGATCAACCAAGTAGGGTTTTAAGCCCTAGATTTGATGTATAAATATGGAACGGGTTGGGATATTATGGGTTTTGTTTGATTCCTTTCTATGATATGTTTTTGGGGTTCTTGTTCTCTGTGTATGAATGTAAGGGATGATGCAAAGAGAGAGAGGCTTGCACTGCAGAGCGGCTAGGCTAGGATAAAAGAAATATGTCCATGATATATCTTTGTAAGGATAGTGTGCAAGCCTAAAGCACTTAACGAAAGAATAATAAAGAAGTCATTCATTGAGGACGTAGCCTAGAGTTGGGTGAAACATGTTAAATCTTGTGTCATATGTCTTTGAAGTGATTTCTTATGAGTTATGTTTAGATGCATAGTAGATTATTTTTGTCTTATGGTTAATCTTTGCAAAAAGAATCATGATTGTTACAACAATGATTTTATGCAGTAATATGGAATATAATGATAATATGAATCTGAATCGTTAAGTAAATATAGAACAAGGGAATAATTACGTACACAAAAATAATAAGGAAGAATGAACTGAATGATTTCCAACCATTCCCTTACTACTACAGAAGTCGGGTTCTTGCAGTTCCAATAGATACCTCTAGTGAGACTTCATCTACACAAGTAAGTGATGTCGAAAGGATCGGTTTCTGGTGGGTATTTTTGGTCATAGATAAATCTAACCTAGGGTATTACAAACCACGTGCATTGCCAACATTTCTTGACTTTCTATCACTCCCATGATCATCCCTTCTACTTTGGGATATAGATGTTGTCACTTGTCTAGCATTAACTACTTGCTTGGTGCTAGAGCCTTTGTTAATTTTCCTATGCAATATATTCAGAATCTGAATTATTTCTTCATAAGATTTCATAATCCTTTCATTATATGGCCTATATATCTACACTTCTCTATGCATGCTTCTCATAGTTACAAGCTCATGCCTGCCTCTCCTTTCATTAAACTCCGTCTCGACATTTCCCATGTTGACATGCAAACCTATTACTTCCTCCTCATGGTTGTTATATCCATGGGAATATTCTATAATTATAGTCCTCATATAAGAACCAAATTTGTTTTCCTATACCTATAATTCTGTAATAAATGTGCATGTAATAATTATTGTTAGCACATGCATACTATAAAACATTTCATTAATTAGAATGTAGGTTATTATTCATCTCAATTTACGAAGAGCACAATGCACTAATTCAAAATATGATTCCTTAGACACATTCCTCTCTGAAACAACTCTCCAATAGCTATACTCATTCCTCATTCTGAGTTTTGAGTGAAAAGTTACAACATTCACAAGTTGTAATTTCCATTCATTGCTCTATTTTTACTGCTGCAAAGTTGCTTTATTACTTTCTGAGAAAATTTTAGTGTCCAACAAAATTATGGGTGCACAGATGTATTCTCCTCCTCAATACCTTTCTAGTGACTACTTGTTTTTCCAATTATGATCTCCAAGATAAAAGTTATGTTCTAAGGAAGTTTAGACTATTTTCTCATTTTATCCATGTATACTACATGTGTCTTCCTTCTCTTCCTACACATTTTTTCATACCCAGATTCCAAATCTAGCTCCGTGGTTGTCTTCTATGGTTCATAAGCTTTATATAAACTGCTCCTGTGCCCCAAATGAAGATAAAATAGTGCCAAAATTATTCCCTTAACTATTTCAGATTTAACTTTCTCATACTAGTTATGTTTTGCATCCGGGATAGCTAGTTGGAAAGGTCTCTCTGAGTTATTTTATTTAAGTTGCAAAAATGGTATGCGGTGCCTTTGGCACTTACATTTTTTGAAATTGAAACTCCTAAATTTTTTATTTAAGGACTAAAAATTCCCTTGCAAGTTGAAGACCTTCAAAATCCAGAAAATTTCATAGAAAATTGATTGTTTTTACTGTTATAACAGTCATTTAATATGAATCGTTGATCTCAAAATTATGTGAAATATCAACCATTGATCCACTAAACCTTCCCCAGACCTGCAGATGAATCTTCACCATTGATCGCCAACTCGAAGAAATATGGACTGTTGATTTTCCAACACTACGTCGATAACTGTCGATTAGCTAATTCCTTTGGTAAACCAAAATTGGTCACTGATTTCCCCGAACCCTGATCATCAACCATCGACCATCAGACGTTTATTTTGGAAAACTATTTTTTTCCCACAAATCTCATTGAACCTCGATCATCATCAATCGTCCATCGACGAATTTTTTTGTCAACCAACTTATTTACAAATTCCATCAAACCCATATCATTAACAATCGGTCGTCGGCCATCTCTTGACTGACGTGGCATGACATGTAGATGTTGATGTGGCATGACATGTGGACACTGACATGGAACTATGGATAACATGGCATGACACATGTATGTTGATGTGGAAAGACACATGGACGTTTATGTGGTAAGACACGCCATAATCCCATTTACTTCATCATTGATTGACAACTCTTGGACAATTGAACACCATGCTAAATATGTCAACTCGCAACCATTGACCATCAGTGATCGACGATTTCCTTTGGACGCATGAAACCTTTCACCAAATTCTATCAACCCACAATCATAGATTATCAATGATTGGCATTTTTCTTCGGCAAATGAAACACTTTGTTAATCTCGTCGATCAGACCATCAGCGATCAACAAATTCTCTTAGACAAAACCAAAAAAAAAATCAAATATCGTCGACCGAATCATCAACCATCGAAAATTTTTGTTGGGAGATGAAACACTTACCCAAACTTTTTGATTTCATCATCGGTTTGCTCCACTTTCCAAACTGTCGAAAATTAATCTCGACCATCAATTTGATCCATTTTTCAAATTATCAAAAATGAATCATGGTCGTCGATCTACTCCAACTTCCCATATGGTTGAAAATGAATCTAGATCATCGATGTATTTCATTTTCCCAACTATTAAAAATGAATCTTAACTGTGTATCTGCTATAATTTTCCAAACTCAGAAAAACTCTATAAGTTTTTAAATCAAATTACAATGTATCTGGGTCATTGATTTCAAAATCAAACACGATCTCAGTCATCGATTCATCAAACTTCGCCCAATTCTAAAGAGACCATTAAAACATGAAATTTGACCTTCCAAGTCAAATTTTAACTTTCCAACTCTATAGATTGATGCCTTGTATCCTCTCTTCAACTATTCTGAGGCATTTAAAACTTGAATTTGCTAACGAATTTGGGGAATTTGCTCTAATTTTCTCCATTTTCCCCAAATTTTTCATATATTGAAAACAATAACAATGATTTTTCCCAAATTCGAGTTGGTTCTTGGCCCATATGTGTCCAGTGTTGAACCAGAAGCTCTAATACCAATTTGTAATGAACCCCAGCTGAAATGGGGATCATTACTACATAGAAAACACATAAAATAGAAATTTTCTACTAACTAATCATATAACTTACCAACTATAGAAAAACATACAGTTTTAACCATTTATTCATACCATGAACTAGATGCATATACAACATTCTAAACTAGACATAGAATGTAGCTAGTAAACTCAAATACAACAACATATAAAACATTCTCAAACATAGAGTTAATACATAATAATTAAACTCATAATGCAACATAGAAACTACATAAAAAAAACTTATCTTTTAAAAATAGTTGTGCAACTAGCTACTTGGGATGGACGTTCCACCCAACCATAGACTTATTGTTACAAATATCAATAGAAAGTCACCCCTAAGTTGGGGATAGCAGTCCAAAAAAGAGGGTGGTCTCTCATTGTCCACTCACAACTCAGAGAATCCCACAACCCACTGGTATTCTCCTACAACTATCTCGATTTTCCATCATCTCTATTCATCTTGACCTTCCAAACCCAAGGAATGTACTCCTTCACTTATCTCAATCCATCGGACATCCCATTCATTTATTAAGGTCTCTCTGGCACAGGTAACCAAGAATATCACTACTGGGAAACTCAAGGGAGCTCATTGTTAGGAAAACTACCAGGAAAACAATAGCAATCACTTGTTGTTACGGTGAAACTGACATAGTAGTTCACTCTTAGGGATTGAAAATTGGGCTCTTCGGTATTCTTCTCCAAATACACTCCAGAATTCTCCCTCCATGGTTTCTCTAGCTCCCAAGCTCTTCTTCCATGTTCTCTACTTTTTTTTCATGCAAAAACATGATTGTCTAAAATTGTTGTAACTTCCCATATGAATCTTTTCCTCTCTTTGCTTGCTTGCTTGACTTACACACTTACCTAAGGTGATTATACTCACCCCCCCATGCTCCCAATAACTATGTGATGCGAATTTTCACACCCACCCTCTTACATGCATTCAATGATTGGGTTTTGGAAACACTCAACAACAAAATATAAGGTTCATATACCAATAGTAATTTTAAGAAGTGGGTTTAATTAATATACATGGGTAATCCCCCCTTGGACCCCTCTCTCAGAAATTCTCTTAGAAATTCCCCTCTCTTTAGGATTAGTCATCCCATAGCTATGTCCATGTCCCCCAGCAGTTGACATCACATTTTATTATTAAAATTTAAAAATACAATTTGCATATACATTACTTGGCCACAACCAAACATTATATCTATATTAAGCACTAATTAAACTGGGGATTATAGCAGGGATGTTATAAACATAATCTTTGTAACCATATTGTTTCCTTGATTGCATGAGTGATTGTCATGTATTCAACTTTTGTAGTTAAGAGTGCCACTACAACCTATATTTTTCTCATCCAATTGATTGCTCCTCCAAACAAGTTAAACACATACCCACTTGTAGATCTTCTACGATCTAGATCTCCATCCATTCTGAATCAATAAACCCATGTATGTCCAACACTTTTTCCAATCCTAGTCTTCCTTGTTACAAAATCCATATGACAGTTGATTGTTGGTGGTTAGCATTGGGTCTATTATTATTTGATTGCCAAGAATGAATATTAGATATAGATAATGGGAATCATTGTGCACATTATGTTTGTTTTAAAAGAAAAATATCATCATTAGAGCATGCAAGACCGTGGCTCGAATGGTTATGTTGTTATTGTGGAATTGGAAATGATTTGCATAGTCATTATATAGGATGTGTTGGAGCCGCCTTTGTTTTTTCTAGCCCGTCTCAATTTCATGTCTTAATGCTCGAAATCGAAAGATGGTTTTCGTATTTTTTGTCTGTGGTTTCAAAATCTCTGAAGTCTTATCACGCAAGCATCGATGATTATTGTACTCTTGAGGCGAGTTCTACCTTTCGGCAAAAAAAAATTCCCCCTTTTGTTCTACCTCAGGATTTCGTATGATGGATGATATAGATCACATAGTTCACAAGTCCCGAGCGACGAGACGGTGAAATCACTTTAAAATTTTACCCAGGGTAGTAACGGGAGTAAAATTTTCCTAAATCATGATTAAATGTCATCGGGTTTTCACGCCTCGACGTTCACTAAATCCAAAAGTTTATTGTCGTAACCCCGATAGCCGAAACTGCGAGCTCCTTATTTTAGTAACCTGTGTCAAGGTTAAGGGTAAAAGCTAAGCCATGGTTAAGTTCTGTCGGCAATTCGCCACTCGACGTTTTCTCTTTAAAAAGTTACATTGTCTAAGCCCCGACTCGCGAAGTCACGATAAGGATATGAACATATTTAATTAAAGACTTAATCTAAGTTTATCTTCCCTTTTAATTAAAATGTATTATCGCGATCTCGCGGTTTTGCAGCTCGGCATGCAAACTTCTCGGAAACTTACCTTCAGAGTTCTGAGTCGCGATATGGAGAATATAAATAATTACATAATTAATTAAGTGCCTAATCACAATTAAGTTTTTATTGACCAAAATCAATCATCGCAATTTCGGGGGTTAGAGGTTCAAAAGGCTAAAGCAAAATTCCCGATACAAAGAGTACCAAAAGATTAATTAACATTGGTAAAACTGAATTAATTAAGCTAAATCAATATATCACGTGTTTTGATGCTTGCATGATTTACGAGGTAGCCTTATTTCCTCCATACGCCAACTGACATTTCTAGCCACCAAAATTTATGGCATTAATTATGAAATAAGGCGAATCGACGAATAAAGATTGGGTTTTTATTGCTAAATTTATTTCTAAACATGATTTGACAGATCCATTCTAAAAAGTACCGAGTTTTCGAATATATATAGAGCTTCTATTCGTTATAACAAATTCATTTCTATATTACACAGAGCACATTTTCTCGGCGAGCTAACTCTTGTATGTATACATATTTTTATCGCAGAAGAGCTAAAGCAGGATCTCCAGTCATGGCCCTGCGAAAAACATCCAAAGCCAGTGTTGAGGTTTCGGGACAAGGTTCGGACAACGTCATTTATACTTCACCTCGAAGTGTCGACTCGATCTCGAACTGGTTGTTCATTTCTGATGTTCTGCAGGCCGAATTAGTGGATTATTCCGATGATTCCAGCAACAATGAAAAAGACGACATAACCACCAAGTATAATATCGTCATTCAATTGGGAATGCATAAAGTAGCAGCCAGGCCATGACTACTGCCATATTATGATATGGTCTGATGGGCATTAGACCATGTGTACATACCAACCAGAACCATCATGAATGAGCAGAAGGTCACCATCGGGACTTTCAGGCCTGAACATCTGCAAGCCATGTATAAGTTGCTCACAACATCTGACTTTACATATGTTGTTGAATTCTTCGACAAGTTCAAACAGAAGGAATGTGTGCAGTATGATAAAACCATGTCTAGCTTAATAAAATATTGGGTTTCGCACCCTGCGAAGTTCAGGGCAGACAGTCATGGTATATATTCAATAGCTTCCTTAGAACCGCAGTACAAGTATGTAGCTATGATGACATGCAGATTATATGGGAGAGAGGACACCTCACATTTCTTTCTTCAATGGGTGCCTCTAATATTTTGAGTCGCTGAAGGCTGTTCCTTCGACTGGGAAAAAATGTTGTCCGATAGCTTGACCAGTCGAGTTACGGAGTATTGAGCGCAGAAAGAGAGCAGGAAAATTTCTTCATTTTTTTATGTCTGCATACATTATGGACGTCATGTGCTTTCTAACACCATTTCCCTTAATGAGTTGGAGTTGGACTCCAACAGAGGACGAGCCCATCCATGTCTATCATGCGAAATTGTGGGAAAACAAAGCAGCAGATTTCGTATATGAAATCTTCAACTGGGTGATGGTACCACTGCATGTCACTATTTTCGGCCACCCGCCACCCAGGATCTCGGATAGTATAGTGACGAATTTGAGCAGCATAGCTGACTGGTATGTAGAAGCTGAATTCTCATATCTCAGAGTTTTTGGGGCTTCTGTTCCCCCGCGTGCATTGCCATTGTTCATTCCCGACAAGCTGGCTTGTTGTGAGGTTGCTAAACAAACAGTGATTGGTGGTATAAGCAAGGAGCTTAAGGGATACTCAAAAAAGGTATGGCCACCTTTTCCTGTTCATTTAGATTCATATTCTTTATTAGATTTCGGGCATGCTAAAGCTGAGGCAGCAGCCCTGGAAGACCTAAAGTTGTTCCTTATTGAATACAAGAAGCACGATCTGCAAAGGGTCATGAGTAATCATTTGGCCAGTTGCGGGCTCAAGAGATTTGAGCATGAAAATTTGCCCTCGGATGACATTTTCTGAGGCGCACGATCTTATGTCGAGATTTTAGCTCTGATACAAACATTGGCACCTGAAGAGAGGGTCGATGTACAGCAGAGGTGAAACAAAAAGATGTCGAAGGCTCCAAGGATGCGACTCTCGATCACGAAAAACACCAGGATGAGGGAGAGAAAACTAAGAGTTCGAAAGCAGAGATAAAGACTCCCGACCCACCGAAGAAGCAGATTTTGGTTACTACTCCGGGACAATCAGCGAAACAAATCGGGGATCCTATCACATCAGTTACTCCCTTGCAGTCAACTCAGGGAAATATTGACGCAGGGTGGGTCTTCAATGAAGAGTTGAGGCCTATAAGGGTGGAAGAGCTCCCTCCAAATGAGTTCTTCTTCGATAAGAAGAGAAAGGTAGTGGTAAAGAGAGAATTCTACCAGGAAGGGGAATTGAAAGTCAAGAAATACAAAGTTATGACTGATGGGAAGGACAAGAAAACTGAACAGTTTGCAACAGAAATAGCTGGGACATTAGGTGCATATGCCACAGCAAACCAATTTTCAGTGGGGGTTTTGAAAAACCAGCTTAAACGAAAAAATCGCCTCATCAAGACCCTAGAATCCAGACTAGCCATAACAGTGGAGACTGCCAAAGACCAAGCGAGTGTAGGTATAGAGCAAGCAAGGTAGATCGATAAAGGTGAGATAGAGTTGCTCAAGACTAAACTCGAACAAGCACAGCTAGTGGTTCAGGACGGTCAGATGCAAGCAAGCCAGCAAAAAGATTTGATCGAATAGCTACAGGCTAGGGTGGAAATCGCCAAGAGCAAAGTGATAAATATCAGGATGTTCCAATCCCAGGCGATGGAGATTCGGAGCAGAGTCTCTGCGACCCAACAAAATTTACTCGCCAAGGTATAGGTGATTCGGGACAACTGTTTGCTGGTTAATCAAGTTCTGGAGAATTTATCCGCTAGGGAAAGAGAAGTTGGAGCAGCACGGGTTGCCTTTCAAGAGGCTGTGATAGCCACAAACAACAGGGATTCGGGAAGTACTCCCAGGTTCACCATTTCAGAGTAGACCAGAGGAAACATTCTATTGAAAGAATGGGAGAACAACATCTCGGAAGGCAAGCTGCAAGCCAAGAGGGTAACTAAATCCTTAGAAGAGGCTTTTAGCTCTATAGATGGTAATCTGCTAGGCATTGATAGCAGACGTAATGACGAGACATTGATTCATATGAATATGGAAAAAATCTCACTCGATTTAAATGAAAAAGAGGAAAGAGATTCAACCGAGATCTCCCAAGTGACTATGGCGGACATAGTCCAAATAGACAAATGTATGATTAAACCAAGTGCGCAATTATGCAGGAAGAGTCAAGTTACATGACAGAGGATCTGTGTATCACCGGTGTCTGGAAAATGTATTTTGACAGTGCCTCATCTTGTGAAGGGGCTGTTGCAAGAATGCTTTTAGTGGCTCCCGAAGGAAAGTTCGTGGTTCCTTTCTGCTACAGACTGCAATGGGATATAGATTATACTAACAACGTATGTGAATACGAAGCGTTGGTCTTAGGATTAGAGGCTGCCAAGAAGCTAAATATCAATAACTTAGAGGTATACAGAGATGTAGAGCTAATAGTCAAACAAATAAATCAACAGTACCAAGCCAAGCATCCCAGATTAAGATCATACAGGAATTGTGCCTGGGATCTGATGGAAAACTTTTTCTCGTCCGTAAATGTCCACTTCATCCCATGCGTAGAGAACTTACATGTCGATGCATTGGATAAAGCAGCTTCAAACTTCTCTCCTCCCACGACTTTCAAATTGAATTATCACATAGAAATCAGACACCGACCATCTATACCAGACAATATCCATCACTGGCAGGTCTTTGAGGATGACGAACAAATTAAGAAGTTTCTTGAAGCAGTAGGTGAATTCTCTGAAACTCATGCAGACCAAGAAAATAAAAATGACTCGATATGGATCATGCAAGAAGGGGAGGATCCTAAAGCTTTCCGAGACAAAATCTCAGATCATCGCATGCTGGCCCTTAAAAACAACCAGATTCTGAAAGGATTGATTCCTTTAGAAAGACTTTTTGATCAAAATGACATACCTGTAAAATCCACCTTACAACCCAACCAGAAGAAGTGGAGGATTGTGATATAGGAACCAAAGAAGAATCCAGGATGGTAAAAATATCCAAGTTCCTCCCTCCCGAAATAAAAAGTAATTATAAAGACCTGCTCAGACAATATAAGGATGTTTTCGCCTGGTCTTATGATGAGTTAAAGACATACGACACTTTCGTAATTGATCACAAGATACCTCTACAGCCTGGGGTCAAACCATTTAGGCAAAAGCTTAGAAAGATCAACCCCATTTTGTTACCTGTGATCGAAAAAGAAGTTAAGAAAATTTTAGACGCGAAAATCATAGTACCTCTGAGATATTCAGACTGGGTAGAAAACCTGGTCCCGGTCAGGAAAAAGAGTGGGGAAATCAGACTGTGTGTGGATTTCAGGAATCTAAATAAGTCATCTCTCAAGGACAACTATCCACTGCCCAAAATGGACCATGTGTTAGAAAAGGCAGTTGGATCCAACCGAATGTCTATGATTGACGGGTTCTATGGTTATAATCAAATCGCCATGAATGTACAATATAGAGAAAAAACCGCTTTCACCACACCATGGGGTACGTTCATGTATGATAAAATGCCTTTTGGTTTGATGAATGCAGGGGCCACGTTCCAACGCACTATGGACATCGCTTTCATCGGTGAAAGGGATAAGTTCGTAGTCATTTATCTTGACAATTTGACGGTTTTCTCTAAAACCGACGAAGAACACTTGATACATCTTAAACAAACTTTCGAAAAATGCCGCAGGTTTGGTCTATCTTTAAATCCAAAGAAATCACATTTCACCATGCGGGAATGTAAGCTTTTGGGTCATATCGTATCTAGGGATGGAATCAGGATTGATCCTAAGAGGATTGAAGCGATAGATACTATAAATATTCCCAGAAATTTAAAAGAGATTCAATCTTTCTTAGGAAGAATAAATTTTTTACGAAGATTTATCCCGAATTTCGTTGAGATTGTAAAATTGATCACATGTATGTTGAAGAAGGACAGCAAAGTAAAATGGACAACCGAGGCCAAAGCATCGTTCGCACATATTAAGAAAGTCATAAGCGAGGCACCTGTGTTAGTGAGCCCAGACTATCTAAAAGATTTCCTGATTTTCTCATTTGCCTCTGAACACACTATTGCCGCGGTGATCCTACAAAAGAATGAAGAAGGTTTTGAACAACCGATCTCTTTTTTCAACAAGATCCTTAGAGACACAGAAATGAAGTATGATATAATAGAAAAACAAGTGTACGCCATGGTAAAAGAATTAAAAGCATTCATAACGTATGTACTACACTCCAAGATAATTGTGTACGTACCTACCAGTTCAGTGAAAGATATTTTGGTACAACCAGACAGCGATGGAAAAAGAGGGCGATGGCTTGCCAAAATCCAAGAATTTGATCTGGAAGTCAAACCAACCAAATTGATAAAAGGACAAGGCCTGGCCAAAATCTTAGCTGAGTTGAATTTCAGAGCCCTAGGTATCAATTGCCTGCAGGAAGGCGATGAAGACATAAACCTAAACGAGCTGGATGAGCAAACAAGCCCAAACAAGATCGAAGAGAAGTTCATATCATCAGGCTGGTACAGAGACATAGTATCATACCTGCTAACTCTAAAATGCCCAAATGAGATATCACCATCAAAATCCAGAACTTTAAAACTTCATGCGGTTAAATGTTGTATCGCTGAAAGTCAACTATATTGGAAAGATCCACTCGGGTTCCTGTTAATCTGTTTAGTCGAATCAGAAACTCAGCGGGTTATAGATGAATTTCATGAGGGATTTTGTGGGGGGCATCACACTTGGAGAGCTACAGCTTACAAGATTCTATGGGATGGGTACTACTGACCAAAACTTTTTTCGGACGTCAATGCCAAAGTCCAAGCCTGCAACCCTTGTCAACTATTTGCAGGTAAACAGAAGCTCCCGGCACTGCCTTTAGTCCCAGTCAAAGCTGAAGCCCCATTTCAGCAATGGGGTCTAGACTTCATAGGCGAGATTAATCCCCATTCCAGTGATCAACACAAGTGGATATTAACTGCAACAGATTATTTTACTAAATGGGTGGAAGCCATTCCAACCAAAAGGGAAACAGACTCGGTGGTAATCGATTTCTTAGAATACAATATTTTGTCTAGATTTGGTTGCCCCCGAAAGATAGTTACTGACAATGCCCAAGCCTTTAAATCCATGGCTATGATCATCTTCTGTCAGAAATATAACATCGTTCTTGGCCATTCCACAACATATTACCCCCAGGGAAATGGATTGGCCAAGTCATCTAACAAGAGCCTAGTAAATATAATCAAGAGAGTATTGGATGAAAACAAAAGGTCTTGGCACGTGCACTTAAAATACGCATTGTGGGAAAATTGCATAAGCACAAAAAGGTCTATCGGCATTTCACCTTTTCAGATGGTATACGGGACAGATGTTGTGTTACCTATAAACCTAGCGCTTCCAGTGATGAAGTTATGGAAAGATCAAAATGAAGAACCCAATCATGTCACCAGGAGGATAAATCAGCTGATTGAGGTTCAACAGCATAGAGTTGAAGTAGATGAAAAGATGCAGAAGTACCAAGATGACATGAAGGCATTATTCGACCGCAGAGCAAAGGACAGAGATTTCCTCCCAGGTGATTTAGTGTTAAGGTGGGATGCAAGAAGGGAAGAAGCAACAAAACATGGTAAATTTGACCACCTCTAGTATGGGCCATTCAGAGTCTCGGCTCTGGAAGGAAAAAATTATTTCCTACTGGAAAATATAGACGGTGAAATCCTCAACGCCCCTGTCAACGAGCGTTATCTCAAGCATTATATGACATAACAGTTGCCTAAA
>ML815330.1:69428-91727 GCA_009831015.1 Picea engelmannii
TAAACATTGCTCTTGATTTTTATTTTTTTTCTTTCTTTCATGAACTTTCGACACCTTTCAGATAGCCCCGATAATCTTCATATTCGCCTCTTACAGGATTCCAGCTGCATACAAAACAAGTATGAGAAGTAAACTGAAAGTTGATTTCAGAAATAAATCGGCTTAAACAGGTGATACCCAAGAAATTTGATATTGTGCAAAGAAATTGAAATGAAAAGGTAAAGATGAGATTTCCTAAAAGACATATTCTAAAAGACTATTAAAGAAAACCGAGGTAACCTCATTCAAACAACAACATCAGCTGAACTGATAAATAACAGAGTTGTTTCTTGGTTTAATCGTCTATGAAAAATTAAGACAAATTAAATGATTCACCCAATTTAAAAGCAGTCAGTCAAAGTAAAGTATCCCCGAAAAAGATGTACAAGAGTCAGTTTTGAACTTTTTGACCTCTGTATTCTCAGTTCGTAAGTCACTATCTGTCACCCTTTTATATCTATGGCTTTACCTTTTAAAAAAGTCAGTATCTTTATGTTTTGCATAAGATGAGATAAGAGTTTTCGTTTCAACCTCATGAGCTTCAAAGCAGATTGTGGAAAGAAGGCGGGTCTTCACAACTCCTTGATCCCCTGCTAAACGAAGAGACGCTTAAAGTGATCCTAACTCTCTTAGGTTCTTCAAAAATATTGGAGGATTGAGGCTTGCTCAAATAGAATGCCCTAAGAAAATTATTTTCCCTTTTTCCCCTTGAGAACGAAGGTGTTGTGAAGGTTAAGGGAAGGTTGGTACCGAGTAATCAAAGTAAGTTGACAGACCTATAATGAAAAATATTACACAGATATCAGCCCTGATACAAACTGATTTCCCCCATCTTCGCGCTCTAAAAAGAAAATTATAAGACAGGCGGTGAAAGGAAATTCAGAAATGATTGCCCCCATCTAGTCCAAGAGACAATGAAAGGAAATTCAGAAATGATTGCCCTCGTCTCAGCATTTAAATGCATAAATATATTTCGAAGTGGTGAAAGGAAATTCAATAAAAGGGGCCAGATAAATTCACCGGGGTACTAAATAGGCTCGCTGGCAGTGAAGCAATATCTGAGATATCTGTAAGGTTGTTATACATGAATATCACTCTACTCTAGTAACCAATTCTTTTTAAAAACCCGATCTACATCCCAAGTTCAGACAGGACTCCCTAATTAAAAACATATAATCTTCTTCTTTTGATGCAAGCTGATAGCCACAAGATCTGTTGGGTCTCCTAGAATTGTTTTGATTGTCTTAAGGTAGACCTGAATTTAGTAACGGGAAAGGGAAAGTCGTGAAAGGGACTACAACTAAGTTTAAAAAGAGTATTTGATTTTGAAAAGCTTTTCAAGGTAAAAAACGAAGTCTCTTTCCCCTTCGGTACCCTGTTCTCAGGAAACTTTTCGCCTGATTGAAACTATTGACTCCATTTACCCAATATTGGCATGTGGTCTATTGTTCTTCCCGTATTACAAGAATACGGGATCCCTAGTTGGAGCGTATGTTGGAGCCGCCTTTGTTTTTTCTAGCCCGTCTAAATTTCATGTCTTAATGCTCAAAATCGAAAGATGGTTTTCGTATTTTCCGTCTGTGGTTTCAAAATATCTGAAATCTTATCACGCAAGCAGCGATGATTATTGTACTCTTGAGGCGAGTTCTACCTTTTGGCAAAAAAAAATTCCCCCTTTTGTTCTACCTTGGGATTTCGTATGATGGATGATATAGATCACATAGTTCACAAGTCCCGAGCGACGAGATGGCGAAATCGCTTTAAAATTTCACCCAGGGTAGTAACGGGAGTAAATTTTTCCTAAAACATGATTAAACGTCATCGGGTTTTCGCGCCTTGGTGTTCACTAAATCCAAAATTTTATTGTCATAACCCCAATAGCTGAAACCACGAGCTCCTTATTTTAGTAACCCGTGTCAAGGTTAAGGGTAAAAACTAAGCCATGGTTAATTTCTGTCGGCAATTCACCACTCGACGGTTTCTCTTTAAAAAGTTACATTGTCTAAGCCCCGACTCGCGAAGTCACGATAAGGATATGAACATAATTAATTAAAGACTTAATCTGAGTTTATCTTCCCTTTTAATTAAAACGTATTATCGCGATCTCGCGGTTTCGCAGCTCGGCATACAAACTTCCCCGAAACTTACCTTCGGAGTTCCGAGTCGCGATATGGAGAATATAAATAATTATGTAATTAATTAAGTGCCTAATCACAATTACGTTTTTATTGACCAAAATCAATCATCGCAGTTTCGGGGGTTAGAGGTTCAAAAGGTTAAAGCAAAATTCCCAATACAACGAGTACCAAAATATTAATTAACGTTGGTAAAACCAGATTAATTAAGCTAAATCAATATATCTCGTGTTTTGATGCTTGCACGATTTACGAGGTATCCTTATTTCTTCCATACGCCAACTGACATTTCAAACCGCCAAAATTTATGGCATTAATTATGAAATAAGGCGAATTGATGAATAAATATTGGGTTTTTATTGCTAAATTTATTTCTAAACATGATTTGACAGATCCATTCTAAAAAGTATCGAGTTTTCGAATATACATAGAGTTGTTATTCGTTATAACAAATTCATTTCTATATTACACAGAGCACATTTTCTTAGCGAGCTAACTCCTGTATGTATACGTACTTTTATCGCAGAAGAGCTAAAGCAGGATCTCCAGTCATGGCCCCACGAAAAACATCCAAAGCCAGTGTTGAGGTTTCAGGACAACGTCGCTGATACTTCACCTCGAAGTGTCGACTTGGTCCCGAACTGATCGTTCATTTCTGATGTTCTGCAGGCCGAATTAGTGGATTATTCTGATGATTCCATCAACAATGAAAAAGACGACATAACCACCAAGTATAAGATCGTCATTCAATCGGGAATGCATAAAGTAGCAGCTAGGCCACGACTACTGCCATATTATGATATGGTCTGATGGGCATTAGACCATGTGGACATACCAACCAGAACCATCATGAATGAGCAGAAGGTCACCATCGAGACTTTCAGGCTTGAACATCTGCAAGTCATGTATAAGTTGCCCACAGCGTCCGACTTTACATATGGTGTCGAATTCTTGGATGAGTTCAAACAGAAGGAATGTGTGGAGTATGATAAAACCATGTCTAGATTAATAAAAGATTGGGTTTCGCACCCTGCGAAGTTCAGGGCAGACAGTCATGGTATATATTCCATAGCTTCCTTAGAATCGCAGTACAAGTATGTAGCTATGATGACATGCAAATTATACAGGAGAGAGGACACCTCACATTTATTTCTTCAATGGGTGCCTCTAATATTTCAATTCGCCGAAGGTTGTTCCTTCGATTGGGCGAAAATGTTGTCTGATAGCTTGACCAGTCGGGTTACAGAGTATCGAGCGCAGAAAGAGAGCGGAAAAAATTATTCATTTTTTATGTCTGCATACATTATGGACGTCGTGTGCTTTCTAACACCATTTCCCTTAATGAGATGGAGTTGGACTCTAGCAGAGGACGATCCCATCCACGTCTATCATGCGAAATTGTGGGAAAACAAAGCAACAGATTTCATATATGAAATCTTCAACTGGGTGATGGTACCGCTGCATGTCATTATTTTCGACCACCCGCTACCCAAGGTCTCAGATAGTATAGTGACAAATTTGAGCAGGATAGCTGACTGGTATGTAGAAGCCAAATTTTCATATCTTAGAGTTTTCAGGGCTTCTATTCCCCCGCATGCATTTCCATTGTTCATTCCCGACAAGCTGGCTTGTCGTGAGGTTGCTAGACAAACAGTGATCGATGGTAAAAGCAGTGAGCTTAAGGGATACTCAAAAAAGGTATGGCCACCTTTTCTTGTTCATTTAGATTCATATTCTTTATTAGATTTCGAGCATGCTAAAGCTGAGGCAGCATCCCTGGAAGACCTAAATTTGGTCATTATTGAATACAAGAAGCACGATCCGCAAAGGGTCGTGAGTAATCATTTAGCCAGTTGCAGGCTCAAGAGATTTGAGCACGAAAATTCACCCTCAGATGACATTTTCCGAGGTGAACGATCTTATGCCGAGATTTTAGCTCAGATACAAACATTGGCAGATGAAGAGAGGGCCGATGTTCTAAAATTCCAAGAACATAGACGTAGTTATCTTCCCATAGTATTACGGGGTGAGAGTCCAAGTACAGCAGAGGTGAAACAAAAAGACGCCGAAGGCTCCAAGGATGCGACTCCCGATCATGAAAAACACCAGGATGAGGGAGAGAAAACTAAGAGTTCGAAAGCAAAGATAAAGACTCCTGACCCGTAGTAGAAGCAGAGTCTGGTTACTACTCTGGGACAATCAGCGAAACAAATCGGGGATCCTATCACATCAGTTACTCCCTTTCAGACAACTCAGGGAAATATTGACGCAGGGTGGGTCTTCAATGAAGAGTTGAGGCCTATAAGGGTGGAAGAGCTCCCTCCAAATGAGTTCTTCTTCGATAAGAAGAGAAAGGAAGTGGTAAAGAGAGAATTATACCAGGAAGGGGAATCGACAGTCAAGAAATACAAAGTTATGACTGATGGGAAGGAAAAGAAAACTGAACAGTTCGCAACAGAAATAGCTGGGACATTAGGTGCATATGCCACATCGAACCAATTTTTAGTCGGGGTTTTGAAAAACTAGCTTAAACAAAAAAATCGCCTCATCAAGACCCTAGAAGCCATACTAGCCACAGCAGCGGAGACTGCCAAAGACCAAGCGAGTGTAGGTATAGAGCAAGCAAGGTTGGATGATAAAGGTGAGATGGAGCTGCTCAAGACTAAGCTCAAACAAGAATAGCTGGTGGTTCAGGATGGTCAGATGCAAGTGAGCCAGCAAAAATATTTGATCGAAGAGCTACAGGCTAGGGTGGAAATCACCGAGAGCAAAGTGATAAATATTAGGATGTTCCAATCCCAGGCGATGGAGATTCGGAGAAGAGTCTCTGTGGCCCAACGAAATTTACTCGCCAAGGTAGAGGTGATTCGGGACCACTGTTTGTTGGTTAATCAAGTTATGGAGAATTTATCCGCTTGGGAAAGAGAAGCTGGAGCAGCATGGGTCGCCTTTCAAGAGGCTGTGATAGCCACAAACAATAGGGATTCTGGAAGTACTCCCAGGTTCACCATTTCGGAGCATCCAGAGGAAACATTCTATTGAAAGAATGGGAGCACAACATCTTGGGAGGCAAGCTGCAAGCCAAGAGGGTAACGAAATCCTTAGAAGAGTCTTTTAGATCTATAGATGGTAATCTGCTAGGCATTGATAACAGAGGTAATGTCGAGACATTGATTCAAATGAATATGGCAAAAATATCACTTGATTCAAATGAAAAAGAGGAAAGAGATTCGGCCCATATCTCCCAAGTGACTATGGCGGACATAGTCCAAATAGACAAATGTATGATTAAACCAAGTGTGCAATTATGCGCTATCGACATCATAGACAGACAGATGGAAGACAGGTTGTCGTAATTAGCTCGAGATTGTTACTCTTTTGAAGCCAATTTTCAAGCAGAACCGTCACGGCTGATATCTCGATTGGTCGAAAGATGTGTCCCCTGTACCGAGCACGCACGAGGACAAGCTTCTGGCACCAAGTAAAGACAGAGAAGAAGAAATGGAGCGATTGCTCTCCTCCCTATCATAACTGAAAATTTTGCAACGATTGAGATTCTATCTTATTGTAAAACTGTATAAATACACCATAGAAAGAAAGAAACAGGGTTGGACCTTTTTGTGTCGATTGTAACAGAGTTTTTACATTTTGAGAGTTAATACAAAGCAAATCTGAAGATTCTCAATTCTGTCACGATTGTGTTATGAGTTTGTTTTCTTGTATCTCATATTTCATTTCATTTCATATTCGTATTTGATGAATGCTTCACTATAATTTAGTACAACCTCTACTATAGCGAATGAATTTTTGTTTTCTATATTGTTTACTGTTTTTCCTCTGTACCGACTATCAGTAGGTATAAGACCAGTCAACACTTTCAGAATTCTATATATATATTATGCTTCATCGGGTTGTTTCTTTACATTTTTCTTCTTCTGTTTATACGTGAGATTCTCCCTTGATAGGAGCCTTACTCGATAGACAGCTAAATGTTTTTCTCCCACCTCATACATTTTATTAAAGTATAACTCAGTTACGGGAAAGAACCTTTGATTTTCATCCTGTTTTATTCCTGAAACCATAAACTCTCTTTTATACGACCGAATTGAAACATCACTTAATTTCCCTCTGAATTTTTCTTATTTTTACTATTCCTCCATAACTGTCCCTGTACCAACACATCCCAATATCGAACCCGGATTATCAAATCAAACGCACATTGCCTTAAACCTTTTCGATACCATTCTTAAAATAGCCACTACCCGGGATGAACTCAAACGTTCATGGGCAGCGATTGAACAGGACATAAACATCCAGGAACAATTGGAAGCTAGACAACGCCAACGCAGAAATATTCCCTAGTTTCCCTTGCCGAAGGTTGACGTTTCTCTCTTCTCTACCCTTTACCCACTTTCAGATGCCTAGACACTGTACTTCTAAGCCTTAAGTACAGATTCTGGAACAACAGGATGCACAGATTTATATAAATTGAAGAATTCTGGGAAATTAAATTATTTTATTGAAGACATCCAGCAATCTGTATGTAATTAAGGAACAATTAAATGTTTTTTGGTCTTGGAAGTGGATGCTTTTTGGATTGAATTTAAAACAAAGTTATGATTGTTGGTTTATTTAATTTATTTTATGAACAGTATATGTATTATTTCCTCTCATTTTCTCACTTTTTTCTCATTATAACCCCCTCACGATCCCAAATTCATTTTTACACACATTGTTCACTAAAATAAAATTAAAACTATGTATGATAGTGATAAAAAAAATGACACAGAGATAGATGGTAGTTGATATATTTTGATATTGTTTGCACAGTTAGTTATTTAATGAATTTTCGAGCAGTAATCGTGTTCTTACTCACTATCATAATATCACTTTTTCGCTTATTACAATCCCCCCAGATATCCCATGAACCCTATTTCACTCCCTACTCATTTGGAAATTATTAAATAAATTTTAAGGATTGGATTGGATGGATCTTATGTTAATTTATGAGCCAAACTTTGTTTCATATAAAGAGAATGTCATGTATGGTATGTTAAGAGCTAGTTGCTAATAATTGTTGCATACAGGATGAGATTCTTCAGCAGAGGCAGTCATGACCGAAACAATAGAGGAAGAGGTGACTGGAATAGAGGGCCTAGAAGGCCCATATTCTCAATACATTTCGACGTTGATCCTCAGGAGTTGAATCATCTTTTTCAAGATGGGTTTTTCAATTGGATTGGGTAAGGGATAGTTCATCCTAAACTAGAGAGGTCTCCCTTACAACCCCAAAATGTTCCCGGTATCCCTATGCCTCCCCATGTATCTTTGCAACCTGAAGTTCATGAGAATGATGGATGGCATGAGATTGTTCACCCAACAGTCTCCCACCATCGTGGTTGGCCAAAATTTTTATTACCTCCTCCTCCTCCACCTGTAAACCCAAATGCTCAAATTGCCCCTACACACTCACTTGTACAGTCCTCCCATGCAAACAAATGACTCAAAACCGAGGCTCACCATGTGCATGACAAAGGTAAAGTTGATGTTACTCCCTCCTCTCCTTCAAGTGACTCAGCCAAGTCAGTGTCCTCTCGTATGCGCTTGAGGGATGACTTCTCCCATGTCATTAGTGAGATCAAGCCTCAAGGTTCCACCCAACCTAAGGCTATTTCTGGGAATTCCAAAGGGGACAACAATGAAAAAGGAAGAATTGCCTCTCAAAGCGGAAAATATGGATTTTGATTATGTGTTTATAATTGATTTATTGAGGATAGTGGACTGAAAAAAGTTTTGGACAACAAATTGTTTTTGGGGATATTTTGGATATTTACATGTTTGGATATAATTTTAAATATTTTTGATAATTAAATTTCAAATTGTGGAAATAATTATGGGAGCCACAAGGAGGCATGTGATAATTGGTTGTCTAATTATGTTTATTTTTGTTAAGAAATAAAAAGGAGTCACAAGGTGTCCCACCTACTTAGTTATTATTTAATAAAATAGCCTTAATTATTATTATTACTTCCCCTAAACTAAAGATTAGTTAAGTTTTAGTTCCCCTAAACAAGGGGAGAATAGAAGGAGAAATCATACTAAGGTTTTCTCTTGAGTTTTATTGATATAGTTTAGTTTTCATTCATTATTCAATTCATTAAAGGCCTAATTATTTTTCTAACAGCAGGGTCCTATTATAGACAGCAAGGTTCAAAGTTGAATCATATCATTCAAATGCTTGTTTCAGAGGTGTTGATCTCTCTTTGATAGTCTATGTAGACTTGTATGTTTATGAATTGAGTTTCATGAATGATAAAGCATATTATGTAGAGTCAAGTGGGCATCAGTCTGTGGAAAGTTGATCCATATTTTAAAGTTTAGTTTTTACTTCTTGTCAGAGTCCTTTTGTATGGTTTTCATCGGGGATATCTAAGTTTCACCTTGGTCCATGCCCCCACAGGGATTTTTGTAAGAGAAGGATACTTTTGATTTCTTGGAATGAAATAAAGAGATTGGTATTGTGTCTCATTTGTGTTAATCTTTAACTTGGTATTTTTCCTTTTGATCTCCACATTTACTTTTTGCAATCTATTATGTTCGGAAATTTACCTAAAAATGTTATATTTTGCAACAATCCTTTTATTTAAAAAAACAGCCTAAGCCCTTGTAATTAATACTTGTGGATTAGGAAATACTTTTTGAGGCTATAAACATAGGGTAATATTCACGACTATCTTCCCTTAGCCAAGCAAAATTAGAAAATGCTTGAGTAAGATAAATTCATATCTTTTCCTCAACATTTATTTGTCGACCATACTGGGGAGAACTTCCATATCTCTCTAGTTGATTATATTCTTGATTATCATTGAATATATTGATGTTTTTAATTCTTTGACTGTTTCTTTTCTTCATGACTGTACATGTTGCAAGGTAGCCCAATATTGAGATCGGTCTTAAAGATCAGACCAACATTGCTTTAACCTTGTTTAATACCATCTTAGAGACCACTAATACCCGGGTTGAGATTGAACACTCATGGGAAGTGATTGAAAAAGATATAAGTGTCTAATAACATTGGAAAGCTAGGCAAAGAAAACATAGGAATCATGCATAGATTTATTTTTTCCTACAATTTTGATCTTTTCATGTTCTTAAACCCTCACATCTCTAGGAGAAGAAGAGGTTTATCACCTGAGATCAACCCTATTGCTGAAATAGGAAGAGGAAACATTGTTTTCTCAGTCCAACAAAGTACTCTAAGGAGAACTTTGTCTGATTCAGCCAGTTCGACTCTCTCTCACCTACATGTCATTCACAAGATGGCATCTAGTGGTGGATTTGGTGGAACTGGAGGTGCTTCTTCATCTCAAACTTCATCCTCGTAAATGATTGGTAGCTTGTATAGTCATAAATTCCATGTCCAATCTACTACAAACCCCGCCAAATTCATAAAAAAGTATGGTCTTTTTCAGTTTGAAGAATATTCTACAACTACTTTGTGGCATGTTTCCTCCCCTCTTAACCTAGCACCTGCTACTCGTCCACTTCCTAAATTCAAAGAGAATCTCCCTAGGTTTTCAGGGAATAACACGGTCACTACGAATGAACATTTGGTGGAATTTTCTAATGCATGTCACAACATAGGAGCCAATGACAATGACACTTGTATGAGCTTATTTGTTAATTCCCTTGAAGGGAAGCCAACGATCAATTTCTTTGATCTTCATCCCAAGATTCTTTCCACTTGGGAGGATTTATTCTATTGGTTCAATTATACCTATGGAAAGTTCAAAGCCCAGCCGAGCAGTTTCGGGAATACAATAACAGTGCTTATAAGGAGGGTGAGACTATTAAGTCTTTCAACTTGTGTTTCACCAAATTGTATAACCAAATTCTCGAACTTATTCATCCTCAGAACCAAGCCGCTTTCATGCATTATTATAATGCTCTACATTCCCCCTATCGTCATAGGCTTGAGGAAAAGGCCATTGATAACCTTGGTTCTTCTTTTCATACTTGTTTAGAGTATGAAGAACAACTTGAAAGAGCATGTGTTCCTAAGGGAGACTCATTTAAATAGACGGACATGTCCGCCCTCTTACAACTTGTACAAGACATGAATAATCAAATGATATCATATGAGCATAAATGAAATGTACCCTCACTTACTCTTGGGGCCTCATCTTCTTCTTCACCACCCTTTAAGAATCCTAATGAAAATAACTTTCAACCTAAAGCCATCATGCCTTGTAGTTGGTGTAACTTTTTCGAGGAACATCATGAGGAAAGTACGTGTGAGGTAAAGAAGAGTGCTAGAGATAAAATATTTGGTAAAAGTCTTGAAACTACTATTGTTGTTCTAAATTTTTCAGAGCCAGAGGATGTTATGATCATAAATACTAGGAATAAATCCTATGCTCCGAAAGGTAAATATGATCATCCTCGCACTTCTTCTAGCTCAAGCTCATCTTCACCAACTTCTACTGTTCAAGTTTCTAAAGCCCCTGACAGTCAAGGAGCTACCTCCTCTCTTCCCTCTTCCAAATACAACATTATCAATCAATTGAATAATATTAAAGCTGATGCTACCCTCCTGGACATGGTTGTTGTCTCTGAGCAACAAAAGAATCTGAAAATTTTCATGGAAGGAAAAGATTCCATTGTAGCCAACCTATCTAAAGAGGTATATGAAGAGGATTCAACTGTAAATAAAGTAGGTGTACATAAATTTAGACACCCTGTAAAAAAACCCTCATTCTTTTATTTATGTAAAGATTATGAACAAAATAGCCCATTGTTGTCTCATTGGTGGCGGTTCGAGCCCAAGTATAATGTCGAATATTATTATGGAACATCTAGGCATGTCTTATACAAATGAAAACATGAGAAGCATGTTCTCCTATACTAGTTTAAAATAATCGACCATAGGTGAAATCAAGGACGTGTCCTTGGTTTTGTGCGCGCATCCTGAAATAAGGACAACCCTTAATATTCAGGAAATTGCCAGTGAGTAATTACTCGATCATATTAGGAAAAGATTGGAAATCTCTGACGGGTGGATACCTCTCACTCGATGGGACACACTTATCTATTCCTCGGAATGGTAAAAGCATCATAGTCCTAAGGGAGGAAATAATATCACCTTATATAGAAATCATTCCACAACCTAATGTAAATTATATCGAGGAGGACCTGGGAGTGTATTCCATCTTTGCAGGTGAGTATAACACTACCTTGGAACAAATCGACATAGAGGATGGGATGTGGCATATTCACTTTGGTGGTTCATGCTCCAATGATGGAAATGAAGCTGGTATTATCTTGTACTCTCCTGTGGGTAAAATTCACAACTTTTTCTATAGGTTAGAGTTTGCTTGCACTAACAACGTCAACGAATTTGAAACATTACTGCTAGGCATTGAAAATTCCTATAATTTAGGTTTTGGTCACCTTATAGTTTTTGGGGATTCTGAACTTGTTGTAAACCTTGTACATAAGATATATTCTCCTAGCAGCAAGTTAATGAAACATTACATCCAAATTGTTCGGGCACTTATCTCGAACTTGCTATCTTTCAACATCACTCATGTTAAAAGGGAATTGAACTCAATGGTTGATAGGTTAGTTGTTTTTGCAGCCTCTCCTACTCAACAACTTTTGCCACAAAGACCTTGTGGCCCTCGACCAAGTTTTGAGGAAACTTTTGTCATTTTTGGAGGTTTTGGCCCACTTTTGGAATTTGACACATTGGTCAAAGTAGGAGCACCCACGCGGAGCTGAGATCGCAAATCTCACCTATTTTGAGGGTTATGTGGACCTAGTAAGGGTTCCTTTGGGTTTTGTAACCGGTTTATGGGATGTTGGCCCATGGGTTTTCCCCATGTTTAGGCCTTATTGTAGGACTTTGTAAAGTATAAATAAAGATGAATGCATTGTAGAAGCAAGTAGTGTTATGTGCGAAGGAATGTATGTGTTCGAGGCTTTGTGCTCGACTAAGATTTTTTAGAAGGTGATAAGTGTCATGATAAGAGATTTTGGCTCTGTGCATTTGACCTATTTATGGAAGGTAAAGAAGGAGGATATAGTTCTCATTGCACATATATCATGTCTTGTGCGAAATTTGAATCTGTGGATTAGTGCACAAGAGTGACTGGATGTAAGATCTTGGCGAATAATAAAGAGGTGAAGCAGTTTGTGGACATAGCCCCACCCTGGGGTGAACCACGTATATCTGGTGTCTCATGGTTTGCTTTGTGCAGTGTCATTTCTATTGTGCATTTTCTTAGTGCTTTGATTATGATGTGTAATGAATATATATTTTGTTGCTTAAGTATTTTACTTATGTTAAAGGGTAAATGAAGGCTAGATTTAACTCACAGTGCTAAGTGCTAATTGCTCAGGGTGTATTATCACTTGTTGTTATTGTGCTTATATGTCTTTGATTATGCTCCGCGATGATAAACTAATGCATGTTCACTTCCTAAGTGTTAACAAAATATTTTGTGAAGTGCTCTTATCACATAATCGTGTCCCAGCCTGGTTACAAACACCTGCGTCCTGTAACCCCCCCTGCTTCTACCTTAGGTGAGACTTCACTTGCTTCACAGGTGTTGCCGAAAGGGTCGGTAGCCGGGCTTTTGTTGGTGCGTTTTTAAGCGTTGAACCCTGGGTATTCCCCTTTGCCAACAAATGGCTCCATTGTTGGGACCTAAAACTGTGATTGTTGGCAATTGAAGTAAAGAAAAAGAAAAGATTTGTGCATAGGTCTGTTGTTCAAGTGCATAGTACTCTACTTGAATTGCGAAACTTCGTGCCAAGAAAGTAATATGTTCTGAAGAAAAAAGGTAAGATTCTAAAAGAACAAGCTTTGTGCTTTGGTAAGAGAAAGATAAGTGAAATTTTTTGTTTTGAAAACATGAATTTAAGTTTGTTTAATAGATTTTGTCCTAGTCTGAAGACTAGGGTGCAGCTAAAAGAAAGACTTGATTTGAGTAAATTTAATGGAAATGAATAAAGATATGTTATTCCTATGCATAGAAAGAGTTTTTGGACTGATAAGTGGATGCAGGAACCTAGAAAGATTTTTTTCATATTACAGGTCCAGCACTATGATCCTAGGGGAAGTGCATAGTACAGAAAAGATTGGGGAACATTTAAGAGAAAAAGAGCATTGAATTTGTGTTATAATTGCATAAGGTCAGGACATTTTTCTAAGGAATGCCCTGGGGTAGGCCCTATTTGTCTTTTTTGTAGGGTTGTTGGTCATGAGGTTGAGGATTTTCCAAGGATTATTGCTAAAGTTGAAGGGAGGGGCATAAGACAAGAAAATTATGAAAAGAGTCAAGAGACTAAGGGAATGTTAGAAAGTCATAAAGAGAAAATGTCAGAGGAAGTTCAGACTATGTTATTACAGTTGGAAGAAACGATGGATGTTCATAAATATGTTAGTTTACCAGAAAGCCTGAAAGAAAAACAGTGTATAAGTGAAATAATAAAAGACTTCGACAGAGACTGTATAGTCTTGGATGAAGAAACACAAGTGAATATTATGATAGAATAAACTTGGGAAGTTTTGGGAAAGCCTGTTGTGTTACCTTCTTTAGGAAGGATAGGCTTGTTTAAGGGCAAGATGATAACTTTACTTGGAAGAGTAACTATTGTACCTATTACTGTTCATGGAACATCGACTGAAGAAGAATTTGAAGTCATTAGGTTTTTTGAGGACAATGCCCCTTTCCCACTTTTGTTAGGTAAGACTTGGATTGAGAAGGATCAGATCAGAAGGAAAGCAGAGGAAGAAGCTATAGAAAATAAAAAGCAATAATTAAGGGACTTCATAGCTATGAAAATAGACCAACTAAGAGAAGAACGAGAGGATAAGTCGAAGCAACAGAGCAAAATAACAACGTAGGAGGGACATAAAGAAAAAGAATTAGCTATCAAGGTTGAAAGAATGCAAGAAGGCTTGAAGGAACTATATATCCAAGAGAGAAGTGTGCCCACTCAGGAAGTGTTAAGAAAAGGGATATTAACTTCAGAACCTTTGAGGGTACCTCAACAGTGTGAAGCCACTACACTAGGGGAAGATATGAATAAAAATGGAAAGAGGATTCCAGAAACAGTTAAAGAGACTCAGATAACAGGAAGAAGGCAAGGAATATCAATAAAAAGAAGGCTAAGTTGGAAAAGCTACAAGAAGTTAAGAAAAATAGATGGAAGACTTCAGAGACCAGAACCTCGTAGGAGGCAGGTTCACAGGGTTTGAACCTTACTGGAACAGTAGGTTCACCCATATTTGAGCTTCTCCCTGGCGAAATTATATAACTGTTGGAGGCACCCAAACGTATGAATGCCTCGCCAAGTATCCATAGTTAAAGAATCTAGAGGCTCAGTTATAGGAGGTGCAACAACAACAATTTTCATTACAAGCATGGATGAAGCTGCTCACAGCAGTGGAAAGGATGAAGAGATCACAGGAGAAACGCATAGTACAGTAGAAGATCACTTCCCTCCATGGTAAGGTGATGGAAGTAACACGGAAGTTACAACTTGTGCAGGAAGAATATTGCAAGGTGTTCGAGGAGATCGATGGCCAGGGTTCACAGTTAGATCAAGTAGTTGCAGTAGTAGAACAGTGCCTAGAAGGGCATGTTACAGAGCAGACAATCCAAGAGCTCATTGAGCAGGAGGCTCACATGAGGCAACAAGTTTAGACAAATCAAGTTAAGCTCGAGGATTTTGAAGCAGCATTGTTTGGACCTGAGTGACTTGGGATGAGTCATAGGTGAGTGTTGGGGGCCTGTTGGCCCTCAACCAAGTTTTGGGGGAACTTTGGTCAGTTTTGGAGGTTTTGGCCCACTTTTGGACTTTGACACGTTGGTCAAAGTAGGAGCACACAGATAGAGTTGAGATCGTGGATCTCACCTATTTTGAGGGTTATGTGGACCCAGTAAGGGGTCCTCTAGGTTTTGTAATGAGTTTATGGGATGTCGGCCCATGGGTTTTCCCCGTGTTTAGGCCTTATTGTAGGACTTTTTAAAGTATAAATAAAAAGGAATGTGTTGTAGAATCAAGTAGTTCTATGTGAGAAGGAATGTATGTGGTCAAGGCTTTGTGCTCGACTGTAATTTTGTTGAAGGTGCTAAGTGTCGTGATAAGATATTTTGGCTCTGTGCATTTGACCTATTTTTGGAAGGTAAAGAAAGAGGATCTAGTGCTTAGTGCACAGATCTCCTATCTTGTGTGAAGTCTGACTATGTGGCTTAGTGCACAGATCTCCTATCTTGTGTGAAGTCTGACTATGTGGCTTAGTGCACAAGAGTTACTGGATGTAATATCTTGGCGAATAATAAAGAGGCAAAGCGGTTTGTAGACGTAGTCCCACCCTGGGGTGAACCACGTATATATATTATCTCATGGTTTTCTTTGTGCAGTGTCATTTTTGTTATGCATTTTCTTAGTGCTTTGATTATGATGTGTAATGAATATATATTTTGTTGCTTAAGTAATTTACTTATGTTAAAGAGTAAATGAATTCTAGATTTAACTCAAAGTGCTAAGTGCTAAGTGCTCAGGGTTCATAATCACTTGTTGTTACTGTGCTTATCTGTCTTTGATTATGCTTTGTGGTGTTAATGAGGTTAATAAACTAATGCATGTTCACTTCCTAAGCGTTAACAAAATATTCTGTGAAGTGCTCTTATCACATAATCGTGTCTCATCTTGGTTACAGACACCTGCATCCTGTAACCCCCTATGCTTCTACCTCAGGTGAGACTTTTCCTGTTTCGTAGGTGTTGTCGAAAGTGCCAATAGTCAGGGTTTTGTTGGTGCGTCGTTAAGAGTTGAACCCTGGGTCTGCTCCTGTGCCAACAAGACCTGATTGCACATTTCAATCTTTGTATCGTCCACATATCCTTGACAATGTAGAGTCGTGGCAGTTCTTCCCTAATGATGAGAGCATCTGTGTTTTCATTCAAAATGAACCTTATAAGCCTAAGGAAATTATACCAATGGAAGATAACAATATTTTGTAGGGTTTGACTCCTCTAGAAAGTTCATTTTCATTTAGTGATATAGGCAACAAAGAAAAACATAAAGAAGAGGAGTCGAAAAGGAAAGTGGGTGAAACCATTTCCTTGAACATTGGAACACCTGAGTGTCCAAAGAATGTTAAAATAGGTGCCCAATGTTCTGATGAAGAAAAATTGAAGTTCACTAAGTTGCTTGGTGAATTTCAAGATGTTTTTTCTTGGTCTTATGAGGATATTTGTGGTTTTGATCCTGATATTATACAACATGCCATTCCTATCAAGGAGGGCATAAAACTAGTTACGAAAAAACAAAGACCCATTAACCCTACACTGGAAGCAACTATTTGAAAGGAGTTGGAAAAACCCTTGAAGGCTGGGATAATTTTCCATGTTAAGTATTCTGAGTGAGTTTCTAATTTGGTTCTCGTTCAGAAAGAAACTAGTCAGATTAGATTATGTGTTGATTTTCATGCATTGAATAGAGCCAGTATTAAATACCATTTTCCTCTCCCTACTATGGAAATGATTTTTCAGCAAGTTGCAGGGTCACAAATGATGTCCTTACTTGACGATTTTTCTGTTTACAATCAAATCAAGGTAAAAAACACAGATAAATATAAAACCACTTTTATTACACGTTGGGGCACTTTCTCTTATGAATGTATTCCTTTTGTCTTATCTGATGCAGGTGCCACTTTTCAAAGAGCATGCAAATATCTTTTGATGATTTGATCCAAAAAATTATTCATATTTATCTTGATGACTTAACTGTGTATTCTAAAAATCGATCAGATCATTTCAGTCATCTTAGAAAGATTCTCATGCGATGCAGGAAATTCGACATTTCTTTAAATCCTTCTAAGTCTATTTTTAGCATTACCAAGGGAAAGCTCCTTCGGCACATTGTCTCTGATTCGGGAATAAGCATAGATCTCGAAAGGATTGTTGGTATCGTAAATATTCCTGCTCCTAATTCCAAAAAGGAGGTGCAAGCCTTTATGGGTGTTATCAACTTTGTTTGTAGGTTTTTCCCTGATTTTGTTGTAATGGTCAAGCCAATTCACAATCTTCTTAAGCAAGATCTCTCCTTTTCTTGCATAGATGACGTCGAAAATTATTTCGTAGGGATAAAGAAGGCAATCAGTTTCGCACTGGTTTTGGCGAAGATGGATTTTGAGAAGGAATTTATGATATATACTAATTCCACAGAGGAAGTTGTTTCTACTATCCTCATGCAATGTGATGACCATGTTAATGAAAAACCAGTGGCTTACATGAGTCAAACCTTTTCAGATGATGAGTTTAAATATTCTTTTATTGAAAATCATGCTTTCACTCTTGTTAAAGTTGTTGGAAAGTTTCGCCACTTCATCTTAGGTAAGCACATGCTAGTAAAAGTCCCTTTACCTGCTATCAAGTTTTTACTCTCACAAACTTATCTTTTGGGTAATATTCCACACTAGGTTCCCAAGATCCAAGACCATGATCTAACCATCATGACTTCTAAAACTATCAAGGTACGTGACTTAGCCCTTCACTTAGCTCAGCATGCTGAAAAAAGTGAAGAAATTGATGAACAAGATAGCTCTCTATTAGCATTGTTTTACATTGACAATCAAATCCTTCCGGTGGTTGAACATCCTTGGTATAAAGATCTAGTTTATTACTTGCAAAATCAAAGATATCCAGATAACTTAGATACCCATCAAAGAAGAAGGCTATGTCTCGAATCTTATAGATACGTAATTATAGGATACTTCTCGTTTAGGAGATATGTCGATGGTATGTTACTTTGTTGTGTGAATAGTGAGGAAGCACATAAATTGTTGCAAGAGACTCATGGTTCTTCAAATTATGTTATTCATGTAGGAGGTCACTTTTCTGCTAAAACCACTACTTTTAAGATTATCAGGAAAGGGTACTATTGGACTTCAATCTTTCGTGATTCTTATATTTTTTCAAGATATTGTGACAAGTATCAAAATTTTGCTAGGAGAGAACGTCTTTTTGCTATGCCTTTACAACTTGTCCTCCCTGACTTTCCTTTTTCAAAATGGGGTTTGGACTTTATTGGTCCTATTAATCCTCCATCTTTAGTAGGGAATTTGTTTTATCTTGACAGCTACAGACTATTTTACAAAATGGATTGAAGTTGTCCCACTTAAGCATTCGCAAGATGAGCAGGTGATTTCTTTCCTTGAGACTAATATTTTTTCCAGATTTGGTCTTCCTTTCGAAATTATTACAGACAATGGTCCCACTTTTATTTCTGCTAAGATGACCCGGTTTTTAGCTAAATTGGGGGTTAAACATTTTACCTCATTAGCTTATTATCCCCAAGGAAATGGGCAGGCTGAGTCTACGAACAAGAATCTGGTAATAATTATCAAGAGGCTCATTGAAGATAAGCCTTGTCAATGGCACACTCTCCTCACTTACGCCCTTTGGGCAGATCACACTACCACCAAGGTAAGCACTGGTTGCACTCCTTTCCATCTTGTTTATGGTCAAGAATCTATTCTGCTTACCAAGCTGCAACTTTTCTCTCTAAGGTTAATGCTACAGGTTGAAGAATTAAATTCTTCCGATATCTCTCAAAGAATGAATGCACTTTTGGTTTTAGAGGAGCAAAGGACATTTGCCTTGGATAATGTAAAGAGAAGACAAAAAACCGTTAAAAGATATTTCAATAAAAGTGTCAAGCCTGTCAAATTTAAGGTTAAAGAAAATGTATTGATGTGGGATTCAATTCATGCTGATAGAGGAAGGAATTCAAAGTTCTAAAAATTATGGTTGGGTCCTTTTAAGATCGCTTTTGTCCTGGCCGCAAATTCCTATATCCTAAAGGACGTACAAGAGCAATTGTTTTCCTATAGCACCAATGGTTCACACTTAAATTACTATGTGGAACAAACTTGAAAGTTTATATGGAAAAATTTGTGTATTATAGTTTGTTTTATTTGCTTTGATTTTACATTTCTGTTATTAAATTTATGTTATTTCATTTCAACTGTTTCATTTCTGCTATGTCATTTCTTTCTATTTTGTTTCTTTTATTTGACTTCATTTCTTGTCAAAATAAAATGTCGGAGCGATTTTTCCACAATGACACTATTCTGTAAAGTATTGTTAGTCAATAACAATCAGTTTACACAGCTGTCATGAGGTTCCCCTTGAAAGCATCGTTGAAATTGTTATCTACTTCAACTCTTGTTATATAAGATAGTTGGTTTTATTCCTTTTTTGCTTTCCTTTTTTTACATCCACTCCAACATTCAAAAGAGCATACCAGAAGATTTTTCTCCTTGAAGTCAAGAATGATTTTACTATGATTAATCGAATGATTATGCTTACAGGGATAAACCCCCTCATACTTAACATTTTCCATGAGTTATTCCCAAAATCCCAGTCGTTTTTCCCTTAAAACCGCTCACTTCCCCCTGTTGCATAATCATTCTAATGTATATCTTCTTGATCTAATGGTTACATGGTCTGCGAAAATAGAAAATATGAGTTCTTAATATGTTGGAAACATATTTCCCTATGGAGTTGCTAGTTTGTTGACAATTAAAATCACAACGATGAATTATGCCTGCAAAGGATTGCTAAGCTCTATTATTTATTTATGATAATAATAATTAACAAGTAGGTGGGACCCCCTTGTAGACTAGAGACGATAGGATGGATGTGATATGCTTATATGTTGTTGTTGTTATGATGTTACGTACACAGTCCTATATAGTTGATGATGCAGTCTTGGTTTCATTTGATATGACAAATGGTTGGTTGATGCATTGTTGCTAAATGTTGTTGATATTCACTTGCAATACAAGGTAGTTCTATGGGTATGAGGATTATGTTGTTTTACATGTGTTATGTTATGTTATGTTATAACATTGATTAATAATCTATACATGATTTATGAAAAAGATAATGAAATGATATGGGAGCTAGCTCAAAACAAAAGGAAAAAAATATAGATGAGTCCTAAAGCTATGGCAAAAGGATTACATATAAACCTTGAATGTATATGTGTAATAGTGACAAATGTGAATGATGGACCTAGCTGCTATACTATGCATTGAGTTAAAGGATCATGCGATTTTTCTTAAGGGATTATATGGGAAGCGCATATGGTAATGTTAACATATGATTATTATTGAAGTTATGACATGTTTTAGGTGGCATACTATACAAAGGATATCGCATTGAATTATAGATTGGATATGGTTTGAATTTAATGGTTGATGTTATGTTAATGGTCTGGCTCGTATGTGAAATTGAATAGGGTCAGTTGAGGAAGTGACGTTCATTTACTGCACGTCACTCCAAACCACCCTTGATCCCATCACCCTAGACATAGTTTCATTTTGCTCTGTTGGTTGTGGAAGCTCCGCGATTTCGGGTTTTGGAAGGGGAAAACTCAAACCAAATCATCATTGAAGCGATTTTTCACAGGTATGTCTCTTTGTTTTCCATCCATGATGGTCTCTCTGTATTATGAATCAAATGGGGCTCGAGATTGCATGGATTCTTTGTTTTTCTTGAGTTTTCGACTGAGTATCGATACTGTGTCATGGGTTCTTTGTGATTATTGTGGAATGTTAGCATTTTAAAGGAAAGTAATGGGTGTTATTTCTTTGTAAATTATGTGCATTGGTTATTGATAAAAATGAATTCGGTCAACTTGGTTTTTTATGATGATTCTTTGTGGAAAATGATAACAATAGTGCAACGAGCTCTGAGTTTTATTGTTGTGGGGTTTAATCACCAGTCTAGGTATCATTTGTTGTCACCCTTTTTTTCATCTTGGTCGTTGTTATGATTCTTTATCCAGGTTGCAATGCAATTGTCGACAGTGGTGTGGTTATTTTTGGTTAATCCCCGAGATATTGTTTGCATGGCTTGTTCTTTACTGTCATTATTGTTGAAAGCATTCCACGGTCCAATCTTGTTTTGCCCAGAATGTTTAATGGAGTCCTGTGTAAGTATCGAATGTCTACGAGTTGTTCTTTGGCATTCTTTTCACAAGATTTTTAACACTTGCTCCTCTCATCTTTGTTATAATGGCTGATTGTTATGTTTGTGAGCCTCATTGTCAATTATTTTTCAAAGGTTATCGACCTCTTGGGTGTTGGGAAGAGACACAGTCTCTCTGTGTTTTCAATGATTCTTCATTGTTTAAATCAACCCTCGTTTCCTCTATGCAATAAAGTTTTAAGAGGCATCTATGTGTGTCTAGGTTGTTGAGCTCGAATTTCCTTATTTCCACTAGGACATTCTCTTTATGGGTCTGTCAAGATCTTGGGGTTATAAGTTGAAAGACTGTGGTGTTTCCAAAAGATCACGGCTCTCTGTTTTCCTGAGATTATACTTATTTACCTATGGTTGCTTCTCGGTGGTAACTTCCTTTAGGAGGTAAAAATATTATGAGGTCTCTGTGATGATTGATGCTATGCGATTAAATTCGTTGGTTTCAATCCCATTTCTTCACCCCTGTGAGCATCACCCGATGCAATGAGTGTTAAGTGGACTATTTCAATCATGAGAATTATTGGTCAGTTGCGACTAATACTCATGGATATGGGTCATAGATTAATGACTTACACTACGTAGTTAATCCCAAAAATAATATCTAATATCTTGCACTGCGGAAGCCCCTCTATGTTTAAATAATAAGAGTGAAGGGAGCTCTAACTGGGTAGTTCATAAGGCACAATACTTGCTAAGGTTTTGCAAATGGGGTAGCAAGCTAAGTGGGCTTGATTGTGGGGAAAACTCCACAGTTAAGCGCGCTTGAACTAGAGGCGTCTTGGGATGGGTGACCACCTGGGAAGTCCTGGTTACCAGGTGCAAGCCCCGGAAGTGATGATTGATGCTATGCGATTAATTTCGTCGGTTTCAATCCCATTTCTTCACCCCTGTGAGCATCACCCGATGCAATGAGTACTAAGTGGACTATTCCAATCATGAGAATTATTGGTCAGTTGCGACTAATACTCATGGATATGGGTCATAGATTAATGACTTACACTACGCAGTTAATCCCAAAAATAATATCTAATATCTTGCACTGCGGAAGCCCCTCTATG
>ML815330.1:94337-113646 GCA_009831015.1 Picea engelmannii
ATTATTTAAGCATAGAGGGGCTTCCGCAGTGCAAGATATTAGATATTATTTTGGGGATTAACTGCGTAGTGTAAGTCATTAATCTATGACCCATATCCATGAGTATTAGTCGCAACTGACCAATAATTCTCATGATTGGAATAATTCTCATGGATATGGGTCATAGATTAATGACTTACACTACGTGGTTATGTTGTTACTGTGGAATTGGAAATGATTTGCATAGTCATTATATAGAATGCACAGATTGATATAAATTGAATAATTATGGGAAATTAAATTGTTTTATTGAAGACAACCAGCAATTTGTATGCAATTAAGGAACAATTAAATGTTTTTTGGTCTTGGAAGTGGATGATTTTTGGATTAATATTAAAACAGAGTTATGATTGTTGGTTGATTCAATTTATTTTATGAACAATATATGTATTATTCCCTCTCATTTTCTCACTTTTCGCTCATTATAACCCCCTCACAATCCCAAATTCATTTTTACACGCCCTGTTCATAAAATAAAATTAAAACTCTGTATGAAACTGATAAAAAATGACACAGAGATAGATGGCAGTTGATATATTTTGATATTGTTTGCACACTCAGTTATTTAATGAATTTTCGAGCAGTAATCATATTCTTACTCCCTGTCATGATATCACTTTTCCGCTTATTACAATCCACCCAGATATCCCATGAACCCTATTTCACCCCCTGCTCATTTGGCAAATATTAAATAAATTTTATGGATTGGATTGCATGGATCTTATGTTAATTTATGAGTCAAACTTTGCTTCATATAAAGAGAATGTCATGTATGGTTTGTTAAGAGATAGTTGCTAATAATTGTTGCATACAGGATGAGTTTCTTCAGTAGAGGAAATCATGGCCAAAACAATAGGGGAAGATGTAACTGGAACATAGGGCCTAGAAGGCCCAGATTCTCAATACATTTCGATGTCGATCCTCAGAAGTTGAATCATCTTTTTCAAGATGGGTTTTTCAATTGGATTGGGCAAGGGATAGTTCAGCCTAGACCAGAGAGGCCTCCCTTCCAGCCCCAAAATGTTCCTAGTATCCCTGTGCCTCCCCATGTATCTTTGTAACCCGAATTTCTCGATAATGATGGATGGCAAGAGATTGTTCACCCAGCAGTCTCCCACCATCGTGGCTTACCAAACTTGTCATTACCTCCTTCTCCTCCAACTGTAAACCCAAATGCTCAAATTCGCCCCACACACTCACCTGTACAGTTCTCCCATGCAAGAAAACGACTCAAAACTGAGGCTCACCATGTGCATGACAAAGGTAAAGTTGTTGTTGCTCCCTCCTCTCCTTCAAGTGACCCAACGAAGTCAGTGTCCTCTCGTATGCGCTTGAGGGATGACTGCTCCCATGTCATTAGTGAGATCAAGCCTCAAGGTTCCACCCAACCTAAGGTTATTTCTGGGAATTCCAAAGCGGACAGCAGTAACAAAGGAAGAATTGTCTCTCAAAGTGGGAAATATGGATTTTGATTATGTGTTTATAATTGATTTATTGAGGACAGTGGACTACAAAAAAATTTGGACAACAAACGTTTTTTGGGGATATTGTGGATATTTACATGTTTGGATATAATTTGAAATATTTGTGATATTTAAATGTCAAATTATGGAAATAATTATGGGACCCACAAGGAGGCATGTGATAATTGGTTATCTAATTATATTTATTTTTGTTAAGAAATAAAAGGGAGTCACAAGGGGTCCCACCTACTTGGTTATTATTTAACAAAAGACCCTTAATTATTATTATTATTATTATTACTTCCCCTAAACTAAAGATTAGTTAAGTTTTAGTTAACTTAACTAAATGAGGTAGTTGAACTACTTCAACTAGTTTGGAATGCATAAAAGCCAAATGAGAAGGAAGAACAAGGGGAGAATAGAAGGAGAAAGCATACTAAGGTTTGTTCTTGAGTTTTATTGAGATAGTTCAGTTTTCATTCATTGTTCAATTCATTAAAGGCCTAATTCTCTTTTTGACAGCGGGGTCCTATTGTAGACAGTAAGGTTCAAAGCTGAATCAATCATCCAGTTGCTTGTTTCAGAGGTGTTGATCTATCTTTGATAGTCTGTGTAGACTTGTTTGTTTATGAATTGAGTTTCATGACTGATAAAGGATATTGTGCAGAGTCAAGTGGGAAGCAGTATGTGGCAAGTTGATCTAGATTTTAAAGTTCAGTTTTTACTTATTGTCAGAGTCATTTTGTATGGTTTTCATCGAGGATATCTAAGTTTCACCTTGGTCCATGCCCCCACAGGGATTTTTGTAAGAGAAGGATACTTTTGATTTTTGGGAATGAAATAAAGCGATTGTTATTCTATCTCATTTGTGTTAATCTTTGACTTGGTATTTTTGCTTTTGATCTCCACATTTACTTTATGCAATCTGTTATGTTCATAAAATTACATTAAAATGTTATATTTTTGCAACAATCGTTTTATTAAAAAAATCATCCTAAGCCCTTGTAATTAATACTTGTGGATTAGGAAATACATTTTGAGGCTATAAACATAGGGTAATATTCTCAACTATCTTTCCTTAGCCAAGCAAGATTTGAAAATGCTTGAGTAAGATAAATTCATATATTTTCCTCAACAAGCATCATGTTCATCCTCTCTGCATCTCCATTTTATTGAGGTGTGTATGGAGTAGTCTTCTTCCTTTCTATACCACATTTCTTACCTAATTCTTCGAATTCATTTCCATGGAATTCTCCACCATTATCCATCCTTAGCACCTTAATTCTCTTCTTTGTTTGATTCTCTACAAGAGCCTTAAACTCTTTGAAATTGTCAAAGACTTCATATTTCTTCCTAAGGAAAAAAATCCATGTATTCCTCAAGAAGTCATCTATAAATAATGCATAGTACACATATTTCCCAATGATCGAACCGACACAAGTCCAAACTCATCACTATGCACCAACTGTAAAATTCTTTATGCGCTTGTTGCACCATAGGGGAATATTACCCGATTTTTCTTCCCATATATGCAATGTTCACAAAAATCAAAATCTAGAGAGAAATTGGACATACCTTTACCATGTAGTACTCTAAGGATTTTCTCTCCAATATGTCCCAATATTTGATGCCATAGAATAGTCTTTTCTCCAGAGACTGTAAGAGTTTTTTCCTCTTCATCTCCAATCTCAAGAAAAACGGAATTGTTGCACCTACCACTAATAGTAATTCCTAGAAGCTTATATAGGGTTCCAATCCAAAATCCCTTCACCAACACCATCGCCCTTTGAACCATCCTACAAGTTTTTTTATCAAACATTGTTTTTACCCCTGCATCATCCATTTTTCTTATAGAAGTCAAATTTCGTGCCAACCCTGGAATGTGCAGAACACCAGGTAGTGTTCTAATCCTTCCATCCATTATGTTTAACTTGAATTTTCTTCATCCTATGATTTTGGTTGTCGAGTCATCTCCTAGGAAAATGTCACCTCCATCATACCTTTCATATTCGCAAAACCACTCCCTATGGGAAGTCATATGAAAGGATGCACCTAAGTCAACCATTCATGCCTCATGATATACATGTGTGCTTGAAGAAGCCAGGTACACATCCCCTCCTTCTTCCACACGTGTTTTTTCTTTTGTAGAAGGAGAATCCTTGCATCCTTTCCCTCTCTCAACACTTTTAAATCTACATTGTTTCTTATAGCACCCTTATTTTCCACATATCTAGCATACCTTTACAAATTTTCCGAGAGAATTAGATCTTCCCCTCAATTTAGATCTCCCACTTGAGGACTTAGATCTATTTCTTTTCTGGGAGTGTCCTCTTGCAAATAAGCAATATGTGTTGTGTCTTTCCATATTTTTCCATATCATCTCCTCCGACAACAAGGATGAGACCACATCATCGAAATTAAAGTAGTTGAATTACTACATGTGACCAAAACCAGACTATCCCATGATTTTGGTAAAGAGCACAATAAACCGATACACTTATATTAATCAAAATTCTTAATATCAACATATAATAATTGACTTGCCATGGTATTGAAGGTGTTCAAATGCTTTGTCATCAAGTCTCCATCTTTCATCCTTAGGTTATAGAGTTTCTTCCATAGGAACAGTTTGTTTACCAGGGACTTAGATTGATACAAAGCACCTAACTTATCCCATAATTTTTTGGTTGTAGTTTCCCTTGATACATTCAGTAATATTGAATATCAAAGACACAACCGAATTGTGCTCTTCACCTTCCAATCCAACTTTTCCCAATGTTCTATTGACATTCCTGGAGGTGCAGTACCTGCATCCACATGGATCCACCGATCTTTGTCCACCAACAGATATTCCATCTTGAGTTCAAAACTTTTCCCGTTAAATTTCTCGATCTCTATTTTTTAATTTCTCCCCATTTCTTTTCACCGCAAGAATCGATACCACAAGTCTCCCACTATAACAAGGTTTATCACAGACCCGAGCCAAACCCTTAGCCACAAAGGCGTCCCCTGAAGCTAATAACTGCTCTAATGCCAAATGTATATTTTAACATTGTACAATTACTTACTAAAAATAGATTATTAATAAAAACATAAAAGATACAACAACACACACACACACACACACTACACAGATTTTTACACCAGAAACCCAAACTGAGAAAACCAACAACTTTTTTAGAGCCACACATCTAATCTTTTATTCATCATATATCTTCATTGTTTACAATACTATATATATATATATATATATATATATATATATATATATATATATATATATATATATATATATATATATATATATATATGAATATGATCTCGCGGCATCCAAAACCACTAAAAATGGACACAAAAACCATAAAAAAATAAAAATCATGGGGGCTCCCACCGCCCTATGACCCCCCTGTGCATCCGGCACAACATAGATACTAGATTTGGGTGTGCAAAGTATATAACACATCATTTCCCCACTTAGGCATGAGATGTCTCATCCTTGTTCCATTTAGAAGTAGGGCGCTCGTTGTTTCACTATCTTTTTCAAAATTGTCCCTTTCTCATCTATGTCTTGGTTGAGAGAAAGGTGCTTGAGCTTTGTCCCACTTGGAAGTAGGATTCCTTTGGATTTTCTAACTTTTTTAGCATTATTGTCTACTCATTTTCAACATGTGTTAGGAGCAAGGTGTATCATTCGTGGCCAACTTAGGAGTAGGGTTCCTTTGTTGTTGTTAGCTTGTTCAATTTTTTCCCTACTCATCCTCAACCTATTTAAGAGAAGGGTGCCTCATCCTTGCTCCAGTTAAGGGTAAGGTTTCTTGTCTTCATTTTTGTATCCAATGTTGATTCCTTTCTCCTACTCATCCTTGTCCCATTTAGGAGTCGGGTACCTTCATCCTTTCTCCGCTAGGGGTTAGGTTCCCTTGCCTTCTTTGGTCCATCCAATTGTCATTTCCCCCCTATTCATCCTTGTTCCATTTAGAAGCAAGGCTCCATCATCCTTTATTAGGGGAAAGGTTCCCTTCCCTTTGTTGGTTCCTCCAAGCCTTTGTTTCTTTTTTGCATGCTCAAACTTGTCTCGTGATCAAGGCAAACTACTTTTTCTATGCTATCTCACTTAGTTTCATTACATTTTATCCATTACTTTTCCTTGGGGTAAGGTTATTTCACCTTAACTAGTCCATGTAGTGTTTCCACTCTTTTCCCCTATTCACCCTTCCTCCACTCAGTGAAAACATTTTATCTTGCATCCTCCCCCCCTACTCCCCTTGATGTGGGTGTCATTCATATTTATTACCTCCCTCAAGAAAAACAATTAACATTGTGGTCAAGTTTTCATTTTCCTCACAAATAAACATAGGGCAGTGCCCTTTGCCATATTCAACAAAATGGAGTTTTCTTTGGCATCCCCTAGCAAGCTTTCAAGGGAAATATCAACACTTTAATAAGTGCAAGTATCATGCTTCTCACCTTTCTCTCTTTCACTTTTAACGTTTACTTTCATACTCTATTTGTTGCTTGTGTGTATCATGTGTTAGTTAAAGCTTCCTTTCTCCTTCCCTCTCTCAGCATATCTTGTTTGTCATCTATCAATGTGTGTCGCCTTTGTTTTCTCTTTATTCATATTATTTGCCTGCATACACCCACAGATGGCATGTACATAGCTCCATGATTGTGTCAATATAGGGGCATGTCAGGTTTCCATGATAGTTATAAGGCATAGCCTTATCACATATCAAGGAATCTTCTAGTGTTTCATTTTCCAATGGGGGCCCTCTTGCTTTTTCATGTATCTTATCTTTTCCAATTGTTAATGTGTTATTTTCTTTCTGTCTTTCATTGCTTCCCTATCTTTCAATATTATTCAAGGAAACAGAGTGCTCTTCCACTTTATGAATCATGGCACTTGCCATGGGGGTAAAATTCATTGTATGGTTTCAATGTTTCATACCAACTATACACATATCTCAATAGATACGGATGCATAGATTATTTTACAGCACATTGGACACCCTAGGATGACACCAAGGTCCTATCCATCCTAAAAATGGATCACAATGTGTTGAAGTACTTCCCTTTATGTCTCTTACTATGCTCTATATGTATGATTGTGGTTTCCCATTTTGATGTCTAGTGCCATGGTAGGATTCAACTTTCATTTTGTCCCCCTTGGTGGAACATTTGGCTATGCCAAGTTATTTGGCCAGCCCATTTGGATATCTCCTTTGATAATTTAGATCCCTCTTGTGCCATGTGCACCAATTGGGCCCTCAGTTAGTTGTGGTTCCTCCCTTGGGTTCCCATGCATTCTTAATCTATTAGGGAACACTCTTTGAGGTGCTTACGTGGTCAAACATTACCCAAACTTAAGATCTCTTAGCATGGGAAACAAACTACTCCTTTATGTAATGGTATTGTGCATGTTTCTCACAATTAATTGATATTGTGGTACAAAGGATGGTATTTTCATAATTTTCCTACAATTTGTCTCCTCTACATGTGGTTTGGTGAGTCAAAAGTCATAGTTTTATTTTCCTTGAAGGACGACCTCCCCAACGATCAGTGTGGTAGTTGGAAACATTGCTTAAGTGTCCCCAAATCTATTTTAGTTGTTCCATATATATTTGTTTGAGGTTATTTTGGTTCTCCTTTTTGTCTTCTCTCTTTCTTTCTTCTACATTGAAACTCTGCCAAATTATTAGTTCTCTTGTGATATTTATAGTCTCCTTCCATCTTACACACTCTCGGGATTTCTTGGATTAGTTGTCTCCATTAACACTCTACCTATTTGGAGGATGAAAAAAAAGATATATTTTCCCTCATAAGACTTAGATATTGCTTAGAGGATTGGGTTAGTTCAATTGAGGTGTTTGGTTCCATCATTTTTTGTGTCCAATTCTCTAATACATACTACTCTAGGGAATATTCAATACAACTTTGTGAGTGAGAACTATAAGGTAAACTTCTCAACTAAGAGTGCAAGGGTCATCCATCCCCAGACTTGATTGTTTTATTTATAGTTGTATGGTGTGTTTTTTTCTCTTGATTCACTTTATTGGAGGTAGCTTGCCAAGTTTTCTTTTGTAGGAGGAAGAGTCCTATGCAAGTACATAGAATAGGCCCTAACCCTCTCTAGTTTGTGTTGTTTTTATTACCTCTACAATGAGTAGATTTCATTTTTTTGGTTATATTAGCTTAGATCAACACCTATTTAAGGGATTTCACATTCTTAGGGAGGAAACAAATCCTAGGTCCCCTTTCTTGGATTGCTTGATCACCATGATAAACAAGGATAATATACCTAAGGGTTTTTATTCGTTTCCTAAATTGGGTGGGAAACGTGGATTAGTTAGGTTTGCATAGTATTTCATGTCAACACTTTCTTTCCTATATGAAGTTAATTTTCTTACCAAAGAAGAAGAGGAGAATAAATCCTAGTTTCGCTTCTTTTCTTTGATAATTGTCACTAGTTACTTCACTTTGTGTTCCAAATTGATCTTAATCTAATAATCCCGCACAAGCCATAATAGCTACAGGTCATTAAGATAATTGATCTCCCAATTAATGTAGTATCCTACCTATTCTCCCAACTTAGTTTCTTGGTTTCTCCTAAAAATCAAGGGGCAACTATGATTCCCTTCTAAGGCCTCAAGCTTGTGTTGTACCTCTCTTAGTGATAGTTTACTACCACTCTTAACTATCGTACTATAGAGATAAAATGGATACAAGCAAAGATGGAAACCATTACCTCCAAAACCTGCACTCAAAGTGATAAAGCCCTGAAACACGAGTGCAACCCAAGGGGAACTCCAAAAATTTGCACATTGTCACCACAACAACCCTTCCTCTCTCTTTAGGTCGATTGTCCTATGACATAAGGGGGGAATCCCTCAGTAAAGCGTAAGATAAAAATTTTCATTAAATGGGATGGTGTCCCATGACAAGTGCCAATCTATTTGGCCAAAATGGAGTCAAAGTCTAAACTCAAGAGGGTCCAAAATATAAATAATATGAGGCATGACTATGTTGTTACAAACATTTTACAATCAACCATATTCACTACTTTAACGTGTAGAAATTTAAATGAGGTCCCTTCCAAAGGTGTACCTCTTCAACAAGTGAAAATACAATAGTAAAGGTGTATTTGATTATGAGCAATAAAGACATCAACAACCCCTAAAAAATAGAAATGAAAACAACACAAACATATGAATTTATGAATGACAAAACAATAAGAGATGAGTAGGGTTTCACCTCAACCTTAGCCCTTCTTTTGGAGCACAACTACCCTTCAATAAAGTCCCTTACCACAAAGTTTGTAAGAATAATTCTAGTAATCAAATTCAGCCCTATGAGATGAGAAACGGTGAATAACACATTGAATAAGGCCCTTAACTTCTTCCTCCCAACATATTTTTTAGTAGGCTTGGAGGGGATCTACTCAAAAATACAACCATACTCAAAAAATGAGATGGATTCCCTTTACCTAGAATTTAGCTTTACCTCTATTGCAATAAATATGATTAAGTTCCTTCTAGATCCATAATTTTCTCCCAAGAAACCTCTTCAAAGCTAGGCATTCCCCAATAATGATGGAAGTACATAAAGACAACATCATGTCCTTGCAGCCACGTGTCATTTTCCCATTGAAAACACTCCCATATATGATGAATGTTTGACCATGTCTTAGGATTTTGTATGAAACTTGTCCTCTTCTCCTTGTAATGCTCATCAAGATTTTCCTAAGAATATCAATGTAGCTCAAAATAAGGAAAATTCTTCTTAAGATATGGCTTCATCCCTTCTTGAAATTACACATTGTTGACATATGTCCTCATTAGAAACCTAGGAACTCTCCAAGAAAGACCTTTGATCAAATCAAAATGAATATAATACTAATAAACTCCTTAGAAAGGGGGTGCACCCTTGAAATCTGTGCAAGTAGTTAGTTAAGGGTCCATTAATCCCCCTCAAAATAGCAACCACCACCTAAGAAAGTGGAGCAATGCCACAAAAAAATCAATTTCTTTTGCAAGGTGGGGTGCTCTTCTTGAAATGTGTGCTTTGAAAAGAGTGTAGAAGAATCTTTGGGGCCCCTTTGACCACGTCTTCATCTATAAAATATGGCATAAACTCCTCTTTTTTGGGAAATCCCTGGGGATATGAGCCTTGATCCTTTCCTTAAATCATGCATGTATGACACGCATCTTATTCATCATGAAGGACACTCTTTAAGAAGGTTAACTACCTTCCTCAAAGATACCATCTATCTTGTCTTCATCTTAGGAAGGGAACTCCTTAACAATGAATGTTTGACCCTTTCTAAAGCCCTTTTATGTGTTATTTATCTTTATTTTAATTGGAGAATTCCACATATAAGGATTTCAACCATTGCCCATTCATTCTTGACCATAATACAAGCATTGGAGACCTCCATGAGTGTAGCACTCCTCTTCCTTGATGCATGTGTCATATCAACCTCCAAAACAACGACAAAAACATCCATGAAAACATTGGGCATGTGAGCTAACGATAACAGGTCTAAAGGAAGTGTGAAATATCAGCATGTTATAAATCATATAGAGAGTTAACATCCCTGGAAACACCCTTGTTTGACCAATAATAGAAAAGAATCATGGAGAAGGAACCCTCAACCCTAGTCATACTCCCTTTTCAATCTATTGAAACCCTAGAGGTAAGTCAAAAAGGGTGACCAATCCCTATCTAAACAGAGCATAAGAACTTGCAAAAGGAAAAAAATCCATTCTAAATCCCTCTGTTGTCATAGAACATTTTGTCCAATCAATAATAAATTGTTTGTTGGGAAAGTTCATGCTCTTATCCTATCAAAATAAATAGAAAGAACACTTAATGTGGAACTTCAAACTAATTCTTCGGGTCTTCCATAACTGTCAAAGATGAACAATCCACTTAAATAAACCTAGAAAACACAGAAAGGCGCATTAAATCTAGGTTGAACTCATCATCAACTTTTGTTGATAGCAATCCTCAAACTAAGCCTAATGTATGCTAAGGATTTTCCAAGAAAACACTACTTTAATTGTTGATTTACAGGTTTGAAAACCTCTAAAACTAAAAATGGAAAATTGATCAAGTGGAAGGTTGATTGTACTCAAAGGTACAACAATGCAAAGATCCTATCATGGTGTCAAATGAATATGATCCAAGGATGTAAACACCCTTCAATCAGTGAAAAGAAATGACTATCTACTACTATCTCCCCGATAGAGTGATGTTTTTCTGAATCCCAAAATGAACATGCATTTAGGTGGTAACAATTGACTTCATATGGGAACTACACATCTTGGTGAGTGCAAGAGAACTCAAAAATCTATGTTGTACTTGTTAAAATTGAAATAAAAGGGTGAGAAACAATGGCAAGGTGGATCCAAACTTCACATCGCATAATCCCACTACAAACAATTAATATTCGTGGTCAAGCTACAAAGTTTTCACTTGTGGCTTTACAAAGAACACACAAGACAAAAATGCTAAAAGGAATTGTTACCCCCTCCTACCTAGGGGTAACTAGAGGAGATCATGTGTCATGGCCCACAATGGAGAAAATGATCCTGATGATGATGATGATCAACATGTCCATAGAGCATCCCAGTGGCCCTCTCAAATGCCTCTTGTTATCCAGCATGGCTCATCACACTCAATCAACATGACTCATTAGGAGATGGTGTTCCAGCACATTATGAGGTACATTAGTCCTTGTTTCATATAAAGTGTCATATTTAATACATTGGGAATTTGAGTAATGATCATAGGTTGAAGTTGGATAATGAATCATGATCTTAGAAGTTATGTTTTTTTCCTTGTTTCACCTTGGTGGTCATCCTAGGAATCCTAGTCCTATGTTGTCACTCTTAGGGAAAAGGGGTATTATTGGTGGTTCCTTGAAAGAGGTCGTGTAACATTCCCGATCATACTTACTACCTTTTCATCCTTGATCCTTCCATTCTTCCAGATTTTTGGTAATGTGGTTACATGAACACCAAAAAGGCATGTACATCATTCTCTTATAAGAAGAAGGGGCTAAAGGCCTAGAGGTAGATTGTAGCTAGCTGATAAAAAAAAAATGGGATAACAAGGACATTTAAAATCCATGGTCCATAATTGAGCTCTACCCCCTCATTAATGGTGATCATCCCTAGTCCTAATGCGAATAAATGCATTCATCAATCAAACAAGACTTGACTATATCCTGAATAAAAAACAAAGGAAGTGTTAATCTTGAAACCATTTTAAGGGGACTTGCAAATCAAATAAGAAAAAGGAAAAGGAAAATAAGGAGTCTGGATTGCAAAAAGCATCGAGAAAAAGGTAACGCAATCACCAAGTGCACCCTCTACAAAATCACTCATGGAGGTGAGCCCATACGTTGTCTTTCATGATAATGACCCCGTGCCTAGAGGTAAACCCATGACCACCACACGTTCATTACATATCTTTGATGGGTTCTTATTGGAAATATCTCTCTACTTGGGTATTGACCCACCTAATAGGTTCCTTTGATGGCCCTCCCATACCTAAACTTGCCAAGTTGCTTAAAGTCTTGAGCTTATGTGAAGTTTGAAGGGGATACCTAATGAGAGTTGTTCATTTTGGATTTTGTATTAATAGATGGCTTGTTTTGTATGCTTCTAAGGACTATTTCCCTTTGTGATTGTTGGACTTACTTGATTCTATGGTTTTGATTAACTTTGGGACACTTGACATGGTTCTTTGGAGGACATCCCATACTGTCACCCAGGACGTTGTGTCCTTTTCATGCAAATATGGCACATGTGATGACTTGGAACACTTAGACACATCCTCTCACACCTCCTGGACCTTGGACAATGGACATGTGATCAGATTTCATTTTGTAGATATGGTCATGTTGGAAAATAAATGGGTAGGAAGTCCACACTGTGGACAATGCACCTAGGAGACCTATCAGGGTTTGGATGGAAGATGTTGCACATGAAGATGATTGGGCACCCCTCGGAGAGTTGATGAGACTCCTTTCCACCTTGGATGTTCCTTTTTCACCTTGAATGTTGAGCTCCTTGATGATGACATTGTGCACTAATGTTTCTTGATGATGTTGGGGATTTCTTGTCATTGGGGAAGCATTGGATGCTTGGGTCCTTGATGATGTGACATGACCCTTGATGAGGAGACACGACCTTCCACCTTGCTTGAACTATTTGATGATGACATGTGGCCTTGGGAGTGTAACACCCCTAGATTTGATAAATCAATTGTCCCGATTTAAATCCAATTGACTACCCAATTAACAAAAGAAAATCATCAATTGAAAGATACATTGATTTCAACATAGGGAACTTTAATAAAACTACTTAACCTACAAGAGTAGCGGTGAGGTACTTACCTGTGGTGGAGAACCAACATGCATGTAGTATGGGAACTAGAGATTGTAGTTATACCTTTATCTAACAACTTCAGCAAAGATTGGGAGACGACTCTCCACCCAACCGTAGACCTTGCTACTTAAAACTTCAGTAGCAGGTCACTCTCGAGCCCTCAATCTACTATTATTCCAACGATTATTTATCTGCTTCCTCTTTATAGCCCAACCAAAAGAGAGATAATATTTTTTCTCCTTCTTTTCCTTCTTTATATAAAGTCCATCAGTGGTAAGAACCTAGATCCCTTATGATTCTTTATTTACTTCTTTTTATATTTTAGGGTTTTTCCATAATTGTAGTTACTTATTTTACCATTCTCCTTAATTACTCAAATATTTATAATAAGTACTTATTTTGACTCCATTTATGATAATTATTATATCCTTCTTTATTATTATTTATTCATATAAGTACTTATTATGACCTTTTTAGGAGAATTATTATATTCATTTTATTATTTTATTTATTTATATATTTAATAATATGGAGCATGATAGGGAATCTTTCTTCACCCTCTTAGAGCATGACGTCACCCACACATGTGGCTTTGGAGGGCACATTTTGGTTTATTCACATGTTTTTACATTGTTAGAGGCTACTGGAAGGGTTGGCTTAGACCTATCTCACTTGTATCATGGATTTATTATTGTTTTAGGGCTTATTGTTGACATATGCGCTATGGTTGCCTCATATAAAGAGGCTAGTGCTTCATTGTCATAAATGATAACTCACTCATTTGTGAGACAACACTTATATTGCTCTATTCCCTCTTTTTTCTCCCTAGTCTACTTGTGTGCACCTTTGGAGTAATGATCTTGTGGATGTCTTCTCTTAATTTTGGATGTATGATTGTTGAGCTAGGGTTTCTCTTGCATAGCAACTTGATTGGATAAGTCATCTTCATCAAGTTTAAGTGTTTATTCATGGTATATTGTTGTAATACTATATCCGTGTTGCATGTTACCTTGCTCTTATTGAAACCCTAGGAGGGATAATAAGTCTTTATACCCCTCCCTTTTTCATCTTTCTCAAATTGGTTGAAGCATTTAAATATCTAGTTCTAGGGATCATAAGTCTTTGTCCCCCTAGGGTTAATATTTAGCTACTTCAAGATCCTAACGTCCATAAGTCTTTGCACCTTAGGGTTTTGATTTAGTTCACTTGTATCAAGAAATAGGCATCTTGGAAGAAGGTAAACGACACCTAAGGTCCATAGTCTTTGCAGCTTAGGGTTTGTTTTCTTACAAGTTTTGATCCTAAGCCCATGAGTCTATGACCTTAGGACTTCAAACCTTTACTCTTCTTGGCTACCTAGATCCATTTTCAAGGTGTGACTTGACTCCATTGCCCAAAGAGACAAAACAACACTAGTCTTAAGTTCACAAAGTGGTATGAAGCATGACCCTTTCACCTCTCTCTTAAAGCAACCTAGTAGTTGGATACTTAACTATTATCCCACTCGTAATCTAATCCAATGCTTGGCAAACTTGATGATTTTATTGTTGTTGTTGTAAATGGTTGCTGCAGTCATTAGGGCTGATATAAATTGTTGATAACTCACTTAATATTGTGGTTTAAGAAGGCTAAATTCATTGTTGGATACTTGAATCTTGTTCCACTTGCTAAATGCTATATTTTGAGATTTTATTGGCAATTTTTTAGGGATATTTTCTTGTTAATGTTACAAATGTTCATTGCTGGTATAAACTATTAGACATTGCAGAAAAATATTGCAACAACCCTCTTTTCATTAATAGCTAGTGCATGGGATCATTGCTTGCATTTATAGGCATGATCATTGTTGAAATCTCTCTCATATCTTCAATCAATCAATTGTCTTGTCTTGTTTCACCCCTCCCCTTAAACCTAGTCTATCATTTCAAGTGACCAAGATAGGGGGGTGTAGACTTGTCTTCAACTTGCTATAGGATCCCTTGAGGTCATAAGGGAAACCTCCCTTGTGTTGGATCTCCATCCATCACCAAAACGAGCAAAATACTTGTCTAGGTGATAGTGACAAATATTTCCAATTGTTACACAAGTTTGGTGTCTTGTAGAAGGCTTTGCACAAATACAAATCCTATGATAACATGAACAAAGAAAAATGAAAATTAATGCTAACAACATCAAGTTTAACATAAGATGGTGCAAATTCTAGGTCAAATTAAATAGCCAATGCAACCACTCCATCATCTCATTAACATCATGAGGTCTCCCCTTGTGTTTCGCAACAAACCAAAACAAGGCTATGTCAAACATCAAACAATCATAAGTTGGAATCTCCATCATGGGATGGCTAGAAATGGAAGTGAGTTGCTGAAAATGAAAAAGAACACCGAGATCATGTCAAGGTTGGCATATACTAGTACAAGCTTGCTCTATCCAATGTCGGATAGGGCTGGTGTAATCGTAGTCTCTGATATGTGCATAGGACAACCCATCGTGGAGCCATGAAATATCATATGTGATACCCTCAAACAACAAAGATTGAGAATGTTGCTCCAACACCAATCTACTAGTACTTTGGTGCCCTTCTTTGATGCCCTCCATGAAAGATGCACATTAAGTATGACCAAAATCAAATCTGAAAAAACTACCTTAGCGCATAATTTAGGGCTCGATACTCTCTTTTGAATGGCTGAAAATTTCTAAAATAAACCAAAGATTTAGCATGATGTTCTCCCAAATATAGTGTTAGAATATAAAAGATTGTGCTCATTTTACCATTGACAATACCCTTGTCACCCAACCATAGGCCGAAGCCACCCTCCGAGCACCTTGACCTTGACAGAGAAGAATACCGGTAGCAATCAATAGCCAAGCAAGGGTAATGCACCAAGCAAGAAAAGTAACCAAAGCTGATCAGATAGTCCCATCCAGAAACTGATGCAACACCTTTCCCAGAACTTGCGCACAAAGCTGCCAAACTGCAATGCACACAACTGGCTCTCTGCAATTCTGAGAATGTGAATAATGAGAAACTGGCGCCCTGTATTTTAGTAATTTGGCAGGCTTCCTTGGGCTGACTTCTCCTTCTGGGTACTAATTAATTCATTTTAATTATATTTCTGCAGTCGACATCTCGTCTAGGGTTTCCTTTACTTATTTCTTCCTTCCGAAATATTTTAATCTCGTTATAGGTCACAATAGAGGTTCATACCACCTGAAGCTACCATAATATCAACACACCCTCCTAGCTAGGGAGGTATGGTCTTGAGCACAAACAAACCATTCATTTGGTAGTATCACGAGCACCATCATTATTATCCAACTGGATAATCTCCTATGACAACTGGTACAATATCAATTAATAGAACACACTTGTGTTTATCCATGGTGGTACGCAACTACTCAAACCGAGACACATAGTCACAAACAGTGGAACAAATCCACCATAGTAGTATATCTCTATTGTCTGGAGACAGACAATCTCCATAACAATCATCTGATGTCAACCTGCACAGAAAAATATTGTTAAAATAAATTGAATCATCTGGGCCAATCTCTCACTCACTTTTGTGAGATATGAAAGAATATATGCCCTCAAAGTAGAACAATGAGATATCTTGACTATTCTTCTCAAGCAAGGAAGAATAATTGTCATGTCTTCTGAACCTGGACCATTCCCCACCCTGGGCCATTCTTCCTACACTGATCAAAGTGCACCCTGGAGAGAATGTATAAACCCTAAGGAATGCTTGTCCCTGATTGTTGAGCCTGGACCATTCCCCACCCTAGGCCATTCTTCCTACACTAATTAAAGTGCACCCTGGAGAGAATGTATAAACCCTGAGGAATGACTATCCGGACCATTTCCTTTGTTAACCACAAGAGGAAAAGACTATCTTGTATCAACCTCCAAAACGGACCACTCATCATGTTAACCTCAATGAGAAATCATTGTCCGGCGAGGCAGGCCAGTCTTCTTGAATAACCCTCAAGAAGAGAGACTGCCCTAGACCACTCCCCATGTTAACCACAATGAGAAGTCGTTGTCTATGATACATCAGCAATCTGGACCATTTCCCATGTTAACCACAATGGGAAATCGTTGTCCGTCAGAAATATCAATCCACTTTTCGAACAGGAAAGAATCTGTCCGCGTTGGACTATTTTTCAATCATAAAATAAAAGTTTTCAATAATATTTTCAGTGCTCCCTCCCAACTTGGAGAGTCATTTCTTCCCTTTCAACTAAGGGAGTTATTTACACTATCCCCATTTTCTCTCAGAAATATGCAAACTTTATTCTGGATAGATGTTTTGTCAGGATATATGTTGTATGTTCATCAGTGGAGATATACTCGATCTTTACCACTCATTCCTGGAATTTATCTCGAATAAAGTAGTATTTGATCTCAATGTGTTTCGACCTTTCATGAAACACGATATGTTATGATAATCTTATACAACTCTGATTATCACAATATATTATGGTCGATTCTGGAATCTGATCAAATAAATCAAAGATTAACTTCCTTAACCATATTGCTTCTGTGCATGCTTCACATGTTGCCATATACTCTGTTTATGTTGTGTTGAGTGCGACAGACTTTTGTTTCCTACTGCCCCAAGATATCATAGCGAAGCCCAAGCTGAAACACATGCCTGAAGTGCTCTTTCTGTCTTTTGCACTTCTTGCCCAATCTGAGTCTGTGAATCCATGAAGTTGTATATTGTTGGATGCGGTATATCTCAAACCATAGTTTATTGTTCCACGGATATATCTTAATACATGATTTGCAGCTATCCAATGCTCATGTATCGGTTCCACCTGGAAATGGCTTAGTGTATTCACGGCAAAGGAAATGTTTGGTCGAGTATTTACCAAATACATCAATGACTCAATTAGTTGTCGATATAGAGATGGATCTACTGGATCAGAATCTGGATCCTTTACTTTTCTTATATCCGCATTCATAGGAGTGTCCATGGACTTACACTCTATCATTCCAAATTTCTGAAGGATCTTTATTGCGTACTTTCCATGTCCAAGGAATACCTCACCATGCTTTTTCCATACTTATAGTCCCAAGTAATAATGCATAAGACCTAGATCTTTCATATCAAATTCAGAAGCTAATTCCTTCTTGCACTGGATGATGAGAAACTCTTCACCCGTTATGAATAGATCGTCAACTATAGGATTACAAGTGCATTGTCCACGACTTTATAGTAAAGGTTTGAATCTGCATGACTCTTGGAGAAACCAAGTCTCGTTAGATAGTTGTCCATTCTGGCATACCAAGCCCTTGAAGCTTGCTTGAGTCCATATAGAGTTTTCTTTAATCTGCAAACGTGAGTGTCTCTGGAATGTACCTCAAACCCTTGAGGTTGTTCAATATATACTTCTTCTTCAATAGCTCCATTGAGGAAAGTTGTCTTTACATCCATCTGATGTAAGTTCCATCCCATGGAAGCGGCAAGAGATATGATAGCTCTGATGGAAGTATATCTAGCCACCGGAGAAAACGTCTCATCATAATCTTCTCCCTCCTTCTGGGAGAATCCTCTAGCTACGAATCTTGCCTTGTACTTATCCACGCTTTCATCTGCTGCATGTTTGATCTTGTACACCCATTTTGAAGTTACCACCGATTTTTCTTTAGGTCTTGGTACGATTTCCCATACCTCATTTTTCATAATGGATTGATGCTCTTCCGTCATAGCTTCTTTCCATTGCCCCTTTTGAACTGCTTCTTCAAATGTGGTAGGTTCTTCATCTAGAAGCTTCGTCATGTATGTTGCATAAATTGAGAATCTTTTAGGTCTTTTACTCTTTCTGAATGTTCCTTCTGGAACCTTGAGTATTTATGCGTCTTGTAAGGTAGCTTCAAGCCAAGCTGGTCTTTTCTTGGTCTTAGGTACGATATCAATGTTTTCACATGGCTCCATAAGATAATCAAGTAGTTTCTTTTCGTCATTTTCGTTTTCTGTGCTTTCTTCATTAAGTTCTTCAATCTCTTCTTCTTCTCTGGTTTCTTCTATGGATTTCTTGAAGGCCATCTTCTCATTGAATGTTACGTCTATGTTGACTTTGATCTTGTGTTGTTCTAGAATATATATTCTATAAGCTTTGGATGAATCATTGTATCCCACGAATATCCATTTCTTTCCTGAAGGTTCTAGTTTATTCCTCTTGTCCTTGGGAATGTGAGAGTAAACAAGACATCCAAATATTCTTAGATTTTTCACATTAGGTTTCTTACCTGAGAAAGCTTCTTCTAGTGTCATGTCCTTCAATATACGATGAGGACTTTTGTTTTGCACATATATTGTTGTCATTGTTGCTTCTCCCCATAAGAACATGGATAGACCTTGATCATTTAGTAAGGCTTTTACGGTTTCTTCAATGGATCTGTTCTTTCTT
>ML815330.1:114621-129515 GCA_009831015.1 Picea engelmannii
TTGCTTAAGTGAACATAGTTACCTGTTTTCATTTTGATGGAGGCTTGTCCAAATCCTTCCACGAGGTAAGTGGTTTTGTCTCCAAGCTCTACCTTGTACGAGGTCTTCTTCTCATTTAGATTTGAGAGTCTGGCTTGATCTCCTGTCATGTGCCTATCAGCTCTATTATCGATTATCCACATGTCATCTTAAATCGTTCCAATGGGTGTTGAGTAGTGTAGAAGATTGATTGTTTCACCCATGTCTTCGGTTGACTGGTAACTGGTCATGCCTTGATCCAAAACTTCAACTTCGTCATTTCTATCTTCTGAGAGAGACAAAAGGTGCGTTGAGTTAGGGCGCATCTGAATATCTTCTTTTTTAGCGAGATGCTCCATCACAAGGTGTCGGATCTGAGATTAGGGTTTCTGCAACTGCTCCTGCTAGTAACCCTAGTGGCAGTTCCTTAGCGAGCTCAATATCCTAGAGGCTATTCTTTCTTCCAACGTTTAGACTGAATGAAGGAGGTGTGGACCCATAACCTATTAGAATATAAAAGATTGTGCTCATTTTACCATTGACAATATCCTTGTCACCCAACCATAAGTCGAAGCCACCCTCCGAGCACCTTGACCTTGACAGAGAAGAATACTGGTAGCAATCAATAGCCAAGCAAGGTTAATGCACCAAGCAAGAAAAGTAACCAAAGTTGATCAGATAGTCCCACCCAGAAACTGGCGCAACACCTTTCTCAGAACTTGCGCACAAAACTACCAAACTGCAGTGCACACAAAGCTGCCAAACTGTAGTGCGCACAATTGGCTCTCTGCAATTCTGAGGATGTGAATAATGAGAAACTGGCACCCTGTATTTATAGTAATCTGGCAAGCTTGCTTGGGCCGACTTCTCCTTCTAGGTACTAATTAATTCATATTAATTATATTTCTGCAGTCGACATCTCGTCTAGGGTTTCCTTTACTTATTTTCTTCCTTCCGGAATATTCTAATCTCGTCATAGGTCACAATAGAGGTTCATACCTCCCGAAGCTACCATAATATCAACATATAGTTCAGCCTCAAAAATATTTCCTCGTGATGATTTTAGGTGCCCAATAAGGATGCAAACTGAAGATACAAAGCGCTGAAAGTTTCCTCCATGAACCTTTAGATCATGATGACCATTCTTCTTATACAACCACAAACTTTCCCTTCACCGAAAATGCATGGACATTGATTAATAGAACACAATGCATCACATGTTTCCATGTTCATTCACTGTCCAAAAGACATAAAATCTAAAGGTTCATGGATCTCCCCTAGAATTGTCACTATCAATATCATAATATAAGATCTCCATGAAAATACAAACAACTCCTATCCCATCTATGCTTTCCAATATTGAAAAGAGTGCCAATGTCTTTATGCTCTTGTCTGTCATGTTCTTCCTCACACGAGGGAGCTATAGCACCTAAAAAGTCTCCATATTCCAAATGTTTCTCTACAAAATCTGCTCTCTCCAAATCATCAAAAGACTCATCATTAAATTAAAAAATTTGAGAGGGAACATGGCTTAACAAACAATTGTCTTCATGCAAGTGTACGTCATCATCACAATGTGTTTCTTCCGGATCTAAGATTTCATGCATACGGGGCTCGTGATGAAAAATAATGCTAGTCGTCCTCATGAAAATCATCTCCAAGCTTCCCCCAATCTAGCACATCATATTTCTCTTTGATATATTCAACCAAGGACATCAACTTGTTACTCTTACCTTTAAATAGTGAAGAGAACATCCAAGGGGTTCTTCTCATATGCAAGCATTAAGTATTAGATCTCACCTTCTTTATCTTGGCAAGCTTCAACTAGATCTTCAACTTTTTCTTCTTTTCCATAGCTAAGACCCCAATGCTCACAAAATGCTTTGATCAAACCTGCAAAAGTTGATATTCCTCCTCTACGTAGATTCTCAAACCAATCCAATGCCTCATTTTCCAAAGTACATACAAACATCTTCATCATGGCATCATCATGGATAACATCAAGAATCGACATAAACTTCACAAAAGATGTGACATGTACTGTCAGCGAATCGGTATGTCCATGAAACCTTGCAATATGCTCATCCCAATCCACATCAAGGGACTCATTCAGATATCTCATAATACAAAAATCCAATGGAGGATATAATCATTATTCTATAGATGGTGCCATATTTCTTTACTTCAAATCTTCAATATGAAACACTGATATGGAATTTGAAAATCATATCACAATCACACCTATTTTTTCATATCAGTGGAGTCACAGGGTGAAGCTTCAAATGTCTAAGTCTTGTTAAATGAACTCGCATTTACAAGCAACAAGTCACATAAAAAATCTTCGAGAACAGGGCTTTGTTCCTTCATGGAGTCGCCAAATGAGGACAAGATCTTCAAAGAATTCCCTCATCACATCACAATAACCAATCTATTGAATAATTGGAATTGGGATTTTAACCCAACAATGGTGTTGATTTTACCTATCTCCACACATGAAATTATAGCCAATAATTTACTAAACATAGAAATATATGTTTGCTAATATAAATCTAGAAATTACACTAATAACCTAAAGTTGAGATATAAAACAACAAAATGACAGCTGAAGCATATAGAGCCAAGCACATAAAATTCACAATACACCAGATATTACCCTGTAAACCCCAGTGTGGGGAAAACCAACAAAGAGGGGCTTTATTATGGGATTTTAGAGGAATAAATTACAACAGTTAAACTCGGAATTTTTCTTACGGCAATTAACAGAATTTTCCCTTGATTGTGCAACCAATTTTCCTTGGTTGTTTGACCCAACAAACTCTACCAACACAGTTGCCTCAATACAACCACAAAATATTATTGTTCTTAGTTGTTCGTACCACCTAAGAATGGCCTAATTTGATGTTGGAAGGTACAGTCGAGTTATGGTTGTTTTGGTTGAGGTCGTACGGCCCTAACTCGCCCTCCTTTAACACTGTATGATCTGGCTCTGGTATGGCTTGAAGTTGGTATCCTGGTATGGCCTCTCCTTGGCCTCCTCCTTGCTACCTCAAGCTCCATAAATCGTCCTTACCCTGTTGTTCAACTTTTCCCAAGTTGCCCCTCTCTTCCTCAGCCCAAAACTAGCCCAAGCTCCCTCTTGCTCTCACTTTCTCAACCTCACAAATGAGAATAGTGAGCGTCCTCTCACCCTCAACCTCCTTTTATCTCTTTAGAAGCCCCCCATTCACCTTGAAATGTGTGTCGAGGCTTGGCCTCAATGGCTGAGATTTGGGGTTGTTGGACCCCACTCTCCACTAGGTGGTGCGCCCCCTTTATACAAGGTCCCACACTCCACTAGCAGCCACCTTTATAGGTGTGCCCTCTATCCTTGGGCCCCACATTCCACTCAAGGATGAATGTCATTGCAATCCTAAGTCTACCTTAGGATGAAATACAAAGGCTGATCTAGGTCAATTTTAGGTGTCCAACAGCATGCCCAAAACACATGGGCCTATCCTGAGACATCTCTTGAGCTAAAACTAACACTCCATCTTAGCGAGGGAGGTGTCTCCACAAGGATCAATCTCTGATCCAATCAAAGAATAATTGTTGTAGCTGCTCCCTCTAAACCGGAAGATCCACCTGCTACTTTTGTTGCACTCTGATCTGATGTGATGTTCTACTCATCCATCAATGTCAAGTCATACCCACTGACTTTCTTCAACACTGATCTATGATCCAAGATCCCCCCGGATCCACCTGCAGGTTGTCCTAGCACCCTGTACATCATACCTTGCTTGATGCCAAGCCTCGTTGTTGCATCCAAGGCTGCTCTCTTTGCCTGTATGGGCACATGTCCATCAGGGATCATTGATTCATACCCCATATCCTCCAGTGCTGATATAGAGAGCAAGTTAACCTTCATCTCTGACACATACATCACCTCATCCACCTCCAGAGACACTCATGACTCTAGCTGGAATCTGACGCATCCAGCCCCCTTTACTGCATGCCTGGTGTGCCCCATTCTTCACATGGCAGTCTGAGCCCATCTCCAAAACACTAAGTAACACCGACATCATTCACGTCATATGGCGATATGACCCACTGTCCACGAACCATGTCCCATTGTCCTCAAACTCAGCCAACCTGTTGTTGTTAGAAAGAGTGGCAACCAGAGAAAATTCATCCTCGAATTTCTCTGCAAACGCATCCATCTCATTAGATGATGTAGCTACTACCTCCAACTCCTTCTTGTTAGGACACTTGTTGGCATAGTGGCTAGTTTTGTGACATGCAAAGCATCTCACTTTGCCCATGTCCCTGGAGCCTCCCGATCCATTTCTCTTCTTTGTATGAAGAGCCACATTCTCCTCCTCACTCTCTGGTTGACTAGCATGAAATGCATCCACTCACAGCTCCTCCTGGGTGAAGTTGTCCCACAACCTCTCCCAATTAGGGAGTTTCTCCCGTGCAACCACCCCTCGGACAAACATGTTCCACTGCTTAATGAAGCCATTCAAGGCTATCCTCACCAGCTCTATCTCATCCACGGTCTCTCCCACTACTGCAAGTTCATCTCGAATCTTAGTGAACTTTGTGAGGTAGGTGACCATCGATTCTCCCTTGGCCATCTTCATGCTTCTCAGCTTCTCTCTAAGCAACATCTTCATGCTCTGGTTGTCAAACCGGTATAGCTTTACCAGGGCCTCCCACATTTCCTTCGATGTCTTCTTGCCAGGCAAATGTGGAATGATGTGGTCATTGACACCATCCACAAGTATCCTCCTGGCCTTGACATCCTTCTTGGTATGGGCAGTGAGTTGTATTGGATCAGCTGGGGCGGCTACTTTGCCTTTTTCAATTTCCAGCAACCCATTCTCCTCCAGTACCAAGCTAATACGCTCCCTCCAAGGACATAAATTTGAGGCTCCATCCAACCTGTCCTCAACCCTTATGCCTACACTGGCCATTTGAGTTTGCTTCCATGTTTCACCCACATTGTCTGGTCTTTTGTCCCACTTGTCTATTTACCTTTCTGGTCTGCACAATGAGTACTTTGGTTGTCCTGTACTCAAAGGTTGCGCTCTGATACCATGTTGATTTTATGACACACACCCACTACGGCAACTAAGATTTTCTTTTTCTTTTCGTCTTTTCTTCGAGGGATAGAACACCCGAATTTCTATGGAGCCTAGCACAAACCATCCCTTCCCTTATCCTCCTCCATGTGATCGTGGGCTATGACCACAGGCCTTACCAAAAAGGTGCTCCGACTTTCGCGATTCGGGGAATCGCGATGCAAGCGTTCCCCTGTTCTTTGTCTTTCGAAATGTCGAAACCCGAAAGGGTCTAACAGATCTTTAGCTCCTCCCTCGGGTCGCTTGTCATACGACCGATCCTATGACCTAGTGCTAATCCTCTAAATGCTTTCGGGGTTTCGCGATTCGGGGAATCGCGATGCAAGCGTTCCTCCTTTCCCTTTTTAATCCCTGGGACTCGAAAGCCCGATATCATCCGGATCTACAGTCCAGATTGTTGACTTGATCAACGGCCCAGATTAAATCCCGGCATTCTACCTTTCGAGATTTTGGCGGGGTCTTCACTCCTACTTCCTCGATCTCCAGAACCCCGACGGCTTTAGATCTTCGCCACGCGTCCCTACAAATGGGCGGTCCAGATTCTTTCGGTTATCCTCCTTTCTACCACAAGACCCTGTCCGGTGACCTAGGGCTCATCCACAGAGCGCGTCGGGGTTTCGGGTGCCAGGATTTCGCAACTGGCGAAGACGAGGGGTCTTGCCCTTGGGTTTCCTGGGTGCCGAAACGCTAAAACCCATTCACGCTACATCGATTCGGGGTTTCGCATACCGGGGTTTCGCGACTAGCGAAGACAAGGGGTCTTACCCTTTGGTTTCCCAGGTGCCGAAACACCGAAACCTATTCACGCAAAACTGGCTCATCTACAGAGCGCGTCAGGGTTTCGGGTACCGGGATTTCATGACTTGCGAAAATGAGGGGTCTTACCCTTTGGTTTCCCGGGTGCCGAAATGCCAAAAACCTGAGAGAACTACTCTCTCTTGTACAAGGTTTCCAGACTCAGATCACATGATCCTTCAGCGGTTTCTTGGGTAATTATCCCTAGGCTTGGTGACCTGACTGAAAAGCCTTCCTAATTCATCGAGTCGTGAACTCTGTGTCAGGGGTAAGGTAAACTCGTGGGTTTACTAAAACGGTAGTCTTTTCAAGGAACTCACTCCGGCTCTAGAATGCGAGGGAACTTCTCGAGAGGAGGTGCTTTCGGGAAATCAAACCAAGACATAGCATGAGTCAAGTAGATGGAACAAATCTCAAGGGAACGGACTCGTATTCTGAACTTATTCATTCTATACATAAACCGATTATGGTCATATAAGTATAAGCATGCATCCATTATTTCCGATCAAAACACTAGGCAAACACTTCTATACATAAACCATTTATGAGTGTACAAACATGAACATGCGTCCAAAATATTCAATTCAAGATACAAGTTATAAACACTTATTAGAAACATCAGGTGTGACGCGACTGTTGAGAGGGATGCTCGTTTCCACCCAACCGTAGGCTCAGTGACTCCAAACGGATTTACCACTAGCCACCCCCGAGCTAGACCACGATGCTTGAGATTATGTCTCCTACTTCCAGCTCAACGGAAGTCAAGGATGAAGGTTACTCTCATTCTCCTTTGTTCAGAACTCCCTGTATTTTCGAGTTTCTCCCGGTTCTCTTCCGCGATCCCTGTCGCACGTGTTCTCTCCTCTTCCCCCTTACCACACTTCCTCTCTTGCCTTTTCTCTGCAAGATTGCATGTGGCGTGAATTTCCCCATCCATGGTCAGGTCTGGGAGCTGTTACAGATGGGCAGTTCACCCCCATCCCCTCATTAACTCTTGAGGAGCCTCCCCACCTACCAATCTGACGGAAAATCCATTCCAGGGTCAGAGAGTTGTTTTGATCTTTGAGCAAGTAAAAACCAGTACGGTACTGGCCCGGTGGAAGTTAATGCAACCATTCCAGGTCCCTTCCACCACCTCTCATTAGCCATCGTAGTCTCTTTTAGCACATCCCCCTCCCAGCAGTCATACAACACATAATCGTAACATAATTTACATGCATCGACCTTTTATACAAAGGTCCGTCAAATCAAACATTCACATCTTTTGAGTTTGCCATAATTCTTGGCCAATATAGTTATTTTTACAGACTTAGGGAAACAGGGTGTTACAATTCCCTCCCCCTTAAAGGAACATCGTCATCGATGGTCTATCTATCGATATGACGTGTATGTACAGAAGTAAACAAAATCGGATATGCCTGTTTCATGGTATCTTCCATTTCCCATGTAGCCTCATCTGGGCCAAAATGTTTCCACTGCACCTTGACCTGTGCAATGGTTCGGTTCCTGAGTGGGGTTTCCTTTCTGTCCAGTATGCATTGAGGTTCTGACAGGAATTCTCCCTCCGGTTCCACCTGGATCACAGACCAGTCAATTATATGATTAGAATCGTGTACATATTTCATCAATAATGAAACATGGAAAACATTATGTGCTTTTACTGTGGGAGGAAGTGTTAGGCTACAGGTCCCACTCTATCTAGAACTTCAAAGGGTCCACAATATCGAGGTGCCAACTTGGCATAAGCTCCCATCCTCAGGGAACTCTTCCTGGGCCTAACTCTGAGATATACGTGATCTCCCATCTTGAATTCTCTTGCAGTTCTCTTTCGGTCGACGTAACTTTTATGTCTGTTCTGAGCGACTTTTAGATTTTATTTTATCTAAATCACTTGTTGTTCCATTTCTTTCAACATGTCAGGTCCAATAGTAATTATGTTTATGGGATTACTCCAACTGACTGGAGTGTTGCACGGTCTACCATAGAGGACTTCGAAAGGACTCGTCTTTAGGGATTCTTGGTAGCCATTGTTGTAGGCGAATTCCACCAGTGGCGGGTAATCTTCCCACTTCTTGGGTTGATGCATTACATGCATTCTTAGCATATCTTCCAATATTTGGTTCACTCTTTCCGTGTGTCCATCGATTTGAGGATGATAGGCTGTGCTAAACAGAAATTTGGTCTCCAGACCAACCATCAAGGATTTCCAAAAGTTGGAAGTAAATTTCGTGTCTCTGTCAGACACGATCTCTTTAGGCATACCATGTAGTCTGAATATCCCCTTCATGAATATGTCGGCGATATCTATTGCCTTGCAAGTCGATTTGACGGGGATAAAATGGGCGGACTTGCTCAATTTATCCACCACCACCATGATGGCGTCATTCTGTCTGGTCGAGGTTGGTAATTCGGTGATGAAATCCATGGAAATGGTTTCCCATTTCCATTCTGAGATTGGTAGAGGTTGTAATAATCCTGCTGGGTGTCGGTGTTCTGCTTTAAACTATTGGCATTCTAGACACTTAGCTAAATAGTTAGTTATGTCTTTCTTTAACCTAGGCCAATAGAATTGTTTCCTAGTGGTCGTGATCATCTTCTGATATCTCGGGTGACCAGTGTATGGTCTTTTATGTAGTTCATCCATTATGAACCTCTTCAAGTCGTCACAATCTGGAATATACAATATGTTTCTGTAAGTTAGCAGACCTCCATCTATCATCTGGTAGCCTTCATACTTTATCCCTGTGGGTTCTTGCTCCAGGTACGAGGTCACGGTCTGGAAGAATGTGTCTGTTTCTTGTGCATTTCTGACTCTTTCTTTGACATTCGTCTCGCAGGTGCTCACCGCTGCCAGGTGAATTGTTTTCATACTTCTGCTAAGGGCATCGGCCACCTTATTTTCCTTTCCTTTAACATGTTTGATTTCAAAATCAAACTCACTAAGGAGGGTCATCCACCTAGCTTGTCTGGCATTGAGCTTGGGTTGGTCAAACATATATCGCAATCCACAATGGTCTGTCCTAAGTACAAATTTTCTTCCCAGGAGATAATGCCTCCACATTTTCAAGGCATGCACTATGGCGGCCAGCTCTAGATCATGGGTCACATAGTTGGCTTTGTGCTCATTCAATTTTCGGGATTCATAGCAGACTACACTTCCCTCTTGCATAAGGACTCCTCTGAGCCCTTCCTTGCAGGCATCTGTGCACACTAGGAAGTCAGCTTCGGGATCGGTGATCTTCAACACGAGTGCGTGGGTCAGTAGATGTTTTAGGGACTGAAACCTTTCTTCGCATTTTGGGGTCCAAAGGAATTTAACTCCCTTCTTCTAGAGGACAGTGATTGGACAACCAATCTTGGAGAATCCTTTTATAAATCTCCTATAGTATCCTGCTAAGCCCATAAAGGATCTGATATCTGAAACGTCCTTTGGGGTAGGCCATTCCATGATAGACTTGATCTTGTCAAGCTCTACTGCTACTCCCTCTTCATATATGACATGGCCCAAGTAATGTATTTGCTTCTGGAAAAAGTCGCACTTGCTAAATTTGGCATAGAGCTGATGTTCTCTTAGAGCTGAACTCGAGGAATATGCTGAGATATTCCTCTATGGTGCATTGCCCCAGCTTGAGTTCATAGAATTCTTTAGTCTTTTCGTCGAAATACTTTTCCGACAGATACTTCTTTCTGAAGTATTTCTCAAACCGTTCCCAAGATAGGTCTTCTTCGTGAATCCCTTTCACATTCTTAAGGTCTTCCCACCAAATGGAAGCCTTTCCATTCAAGTTTAAAGTGGCTACTCGGGCATTCAAGTTCACCGATAAGTCATGGACTCTGAAATACTTCTTTAGTCCAAGCAGCCAAGCCTCTGCTTCCTCTCCGTTCTTTATTTCACCGTTGAAAGAGGATGGTTTGGCCTTCTTGAATTCTTCGAGATTATGATTTTTGAAATGATTTTGCTTCTTCCGTTTTCTTCGGGAGTAAGAACTAGTTCTGCTACTAGAAGATCCCTCTGAGTCGCTAGTTTCTTTTCCAGAGGAATCGTTCGACGCTTGTCCCTTATCTCTGGGGTGGACCTTTCTCGAGGTGCTCTTCCCAGTGTGGCCACTTAAAAGACCATGTTTTCGTATCTCAAGGGGACTTCGACTTTTCTTTGTCTGTCGTTGGTCCGCGTGACTAGTGTCAGGTCCATGCTGCAATTGTCTTTGTATGTCGGACAAGCTCTGCAACAAGACTGCATTAATCTCCATTTGCTTCTCTTGCTCTTTTATCAACCTCTCATTGTCGGCCTTGCAGCTTTGTAGTTCAACCATGAGGCTCCTCACAGTCTCAGCTAGATCTGGAGGGGTCTCCACCGCTCTCCTTTCATCAGACTCTTCGTCTCTATTGTGGGAGCCATCCCCCACTTCGTGGTCCGTCACCATTCTATGCGTCTGCAGTTTCCCGCGGTTGATCGTCCGCTTGTCGTGCAAGAAAACACTTGTTGTTAGTCAACATTATATTCATTCACAATCAGCGCATAATTCATATCTTTCAAATGCATACACACAATAGGAAATTTTCATTCTTAACTTCGGCTTTTGATAAAAGGGGTTAAGGTAGAGGGTTATTTCTTTTAAGAGTACTTCAAATGGAGTTTCTGCGCAATTCGTTCATGAGCCCAAGCAGGCCAAGTGTTGTAACCATGCTCTGATACCAATTTGACACACACCCACTACGACAACTAAGATTTTCTTTTTCTTTTCGTCCTTTCTTCGAGGGACAGAACCCCCGAATTTCTATGGGGCCTAGCGCAGACCATCCCTTCCCTTATCCTCCTCCATGTGATCGTGGGCTATGACCACAAGCCTTACCAAAAAGGTGCTCCGGCTTTCGCGATTCGGGGAATCGCGATGCAAGCGTTCCCTTGTTCTCTGTCTTTTGAAAAGTCGAAACTCAAAAGGGTTTAACAGATCTTTAGCTCCTCCCTCGGGTCGCTTGTCATACGACCGATCCTATGACCTGGGGTTAATCCTCTAAATGCTTTCGAGGTTTCACGATTCAGGGAATCGCGATGCAAGCGTTCCTCCTTTCCCTTTTTAATCCCCGAGACTCGAAAGCTCGATATCATCCGGATCTACGGTCCAGATTGTTGACTTGATCAACGGCCCGGATTAAATCCCAGCATTCTACCTTTTGGGATTTTGGCGGGGTCTTCACTCCTACTTCCCCAATCTCCAGAACCCCAGCGACTTTAGATCTTCGCCACGCGTCCCTACAAATGGGCGGTCCAGATTCTTTCGAGACTACTCCTTCCTACCACAAGACCCTGTCCAGTGACCTAGGGCTCATCCACAGAGCGCGTCGAGGTTTCGGGTACCGGGATTTCGCGACTGGCAAAGACGAGGGGTCTTGCCCTTGGGTTTCCCGAGTGCCGAAATGCCGAAACCCATTCAAGCTACACCGATTCAGGGTTTCGCATACCGAGATTTCGCGACTGGCGAAGACGAGGGATCTTACCCTTTGGTTTCCCGGGTGCCGAAACACCAAAACCTATTCACGCAAAACCGGCACATCTATAGAGCCCGTTGGGGTTTCGAGTACCAGGGTTTCGCGACTTGCGAAAACGAGGGGTCTTACCCTTTGGTTTCCCGGGTGCCGAAACGTCGAAAACTTGAGAGAACTACTCTCTCTTGTACAAGATTTCCAGACTCAAATCACATGATCCTTCAGCGGTTTCTTGGGTAATTATCCCTAGGCTTGGTGACCTGACTGAAAAGCCTTTCTAATTCGCCGAGCCGTGAACTCTGTGTCAGGGGTAAGGTAAACTCGTGGGTTTACTAAAACGGTAGTCTTTTCAAGGAACTCACTCCGGCTCTAGAATGCGAGGGAACTTCCTGGGAGGAGGTGCTTTCGGGAAATCAAACCAGGACATAGCGTGAGTCAAGTAGATGGAACAAATCTCAAGGGAACGGACTTGTATTCTGAACTTATTCATTCTATACATAAACCGATTATGGTCATATAAGTATAAGCATGCATCCATTATTTCCGATCAAAACACCAGGCAAACACTTCTGTACAAAAACCATTTATGAGTGTACAAACATGAACATGCGTCCAAAATATTCAATTCAAGATACAAGATATAAACACTTATCAGAAACACCAGGTGTGACGCGACTGCTGAGAGGGGTGTTCGTTTCCACCCAATCGTAGGCTCAGTGACTCCAAACGGATTTACCACTAGCCACCCCCGAGCTAGACCACGATGCTTGAGATTCTGTCTCCTACTTCCAGCTCAACGGAAGTCAAGGACGAAGGTTACTCTCCTTCTCCTATGTTCAGAACTCCCTATATTTCCGAGTTTCTCACGATTCTCTTCCGCGATCCCTGCCGCGCGTGTTCTCTCCTCTTCCCCCTTACCACACTTCCTCTCTTGACTTTTCTCTGTAAGATTGCGTGTGGCACGAATTTCCCCGTCCGTGGTCAGGTCTGGGATCTGTTACGGATGGACGGTTCACCCCCATACCCTCATTAACTCCAGGAGCCTCCCCACCTACCAATCTGACAGGAAATCCATTCCAGGGTCAGAGAGTTGTTTTGATCTTTGAGCAAGTAAAAACCAGTACGGTACTGGCTCGGTGGAAGTTAACGCAACCATTCCAGGTCCCTTCCACCACCTCTCATTAGCCATTGTGGTCTCTTTTAGCACATCCTCCTCCCAGTAGTCATGCAACACATAATCATAACATAATTTACATTCATCGACCTTTTATACAAAGGTCTGTCAAATCAAACATTCAAATCTTTGAGTTTGCCATAGTTCTTGGCCAATATAGTTATTTTTACAGACTGGGGGAAACAGGGTGTTACATTTTACCTATCTTAGCACAAGAAATTATAGCGAGTAATTTACTAAACACAAAAATATATGTTCGTTGATATAAATCTGAAAATTACGTTAATAACCTACAACTGAGATATAAAACAACAAAATGACAGCGGAAGCATACAGAACCAAGCACATAAAATTCAAAAGACACCAGATATTACCCTGGAAACCCCAATGTCGGGAAACCCAGCAAAGAGGGTCTTTATTATGGGCTTTCAGAGGAATAAATTACAACAGTTAAACTCGGAATTTGTCTTACAATAATTAACAGAATTTTCCCTTGACTGTACTGCATGTTTTCCTTGGTTGTTTGACCCAACAAACTCTGCCAACACAACTACCTCAGTACAACCACAAAATATGCATGATCCTTGTTGTTTGTACGGCCTAAGAATGGCCCAATCTATTGTTGGAAGGTACAGTCGATTTCTGGTTGTTTTGGTTGAGGTCATACAACCCTAACTTGCCCTCCTTTAGCATTGTACGATCTAACTCTAGTATGGCCTGATGTTGGTAGCCTAGTATGGCCTCTCCTTGGCCTCCTCCTTGTTGCGTCAAGCTCCAGAAATCACCCTTACCCTGATGGTCAACTTCTCCCAAGTTTCCCCTCTCTTCCTCAACCCAAAACTAGCCCAAGCTCCCTCTTGCTCTCACTTGCTCAACCTCACAAATGAGAATAGTGAGTGTCCTTTCACGCTCAACCTCCTTTTATCTCTTTAGCAGCCCCCCATTCACCTTGAGATTTGGAATTGTTGGATCCCACTCTCCACTAGGTGGTGCACGCCCCTTGGACAGGGTCCCACACTCCACTAGCAACCACCTTCATAGGTGTGCCCTCTCTCCTTGGACCCCACATACCACTCAAGGATGAATTTTGTTGCAAGCCTAAGTCTATCTTAGGCTGAAATACAAAGGCTGATCTCGGACAATTTTAGGTGTCCATCAGCATGCCCAAGACACATGGGCCTATGTTGAGACACCTCATGAGCTAAGACTAACAAATGGCACCACAATGTTACCTCCCAAACCTACACTCAAAGTGATAAACGCTTGAAACACAAGTGCAACCCTAGGGAACTCGAGAAAATTGCCCATTGTCACTACAATGACCCTTCCTCTCTTTAGGTCGGCTCTCCTCCAACGCAAGGGGGTAATCTCTAAGTAAAGTGTAAGATAGACGTTTGATTAAAAAGGGTGGTGGACCAAGACAAGTGGTAATCTATTTGGGTAAAATGGAGTTAAGTCTAGACTCAAGAGGGTTCAATATATAAATGAAATGAGGCATGACTATGCTATTACAGACATGCTATAATCAACCATGTGAACTGCTTTAAAGTGTAGAAATTAAGATGAGGGCCCTTCCAAAGATGCACCTTTTTCAACTAGCAAAAATACAGTAGTAAAGGTGTGTTTGATTATGAACAACAAAGACAATAGCAGTGCCTCAAAGATTGAAATGATAGAAGAAAAAACTTATGAATTGATCAACGAAAAAACGGCAAGAGATGAGGGTTTCACCTCAACCTTAGCCCTTCTTTTGGAACACAACTACCCTTAAATAAAGTCCCTTACAAGTACAACAGATTTTGTAAGCAAAATTTCAGCAATCAAATTCAGCCCATGAGAAACGGTGAACCTCACATTGAATAAGCCCCTTAACTTCTTCCTCCCAACAGATTTTCAACTAGGCATCAAGGGGATCTCCTCACAGATCCAACCATACTCAACAAATGAGAGGGCTTCTCTTTATAAAAAGTTTTAGCTCAGCCTCTCTTACAATAAAATATGATTAAATTCCTTCTAAATCCATAATTTTCTTTGAGAAAACCTCCTCAAAGCTGGGCGTTCCCCAATAATGATGAAATTAAATAAAAAAACATCAAGTTTTCCTGTGCTGCCAGATGTCACTTTCCCATTGAAAACACTCCCGAAGATGATCAATGTTTGACCATGTATTAGGCTTTTGTGTGCCACTTGTCCTCTTCTCCTTGTAGCGCTCTTCAAGATTCTCCTAAAAATAGCAATGGAGCTCAAAAAAAGAGTGCTCCTCACGATATGGCATCATTCCCCTTCTTAAAATTACACAT
>ML815330.1:129615-148253 GCA_009831015.1 Picea engelmannii
GGCAGAATTTCAGGGATTTTTTGCCACACATCATCAGCTCGAATTTATCTTTGGAAGAACAGGTGGAAGGAGCCTTGGAAGGCTAATCTCCACATCATCAACAGTCAACAGATTTTAAGGACCAGCTCATAGAGATTATCCTCATTTTTGGGTGTTATCCCTATCTTTTTGTAAATTGGTTTTCTTTACTATTTTTAGCAAAACAGATCCACATTTTTAGGATCTGAAACTGATTGTAAGAGGCTATAAAGCCAAAGACATTTGGAGTTCTAAAGGTTCAATCTTGGAGAAATTTCAGTCTATGCTTTGGTTGCTTATCTTAATACAAAATCACAGTTTTCTTTTGCTGCTGTAATCAGATTTTTCATCCATCTTTATTCTGTACTCTGTTTAAATTAGTTCAGCTTATGCTCATGATTTGAATGGAGGAATTTCTCATTTGCTTAGTGTGACCCTGCATTATTTATGTATTTGGTTATTTAAACCCTGCATTCCAATGTATTTGGTTGTCTAAGCTATATTCTTCATACCTTTCCTGTTATCTGGCATCTGATTTACAGTTTCTAAAAGCACTGGTTCATTAATCTATTCTGATAAGTAATCTCTCCATTGTGCTATCTTAGTATCCCATTGATCCACCTACTGAAAAGTATTCAATTCTTAAGTTAACAGGCATACTTAGTTTACAACCCTAAGTAGTTTCCTGGAGTGATAACAGAACCTGTTCATGCATCCTTAAAACTCAGGAGAGTGTTTAATCGTTTCTAGATTGATTTTGTGAAGATGCAATTTATGAAAATATGGTTTATGTATTCAACAAAGCTCTTGCATAATGGACACTGACTAGGGCCTTCCCAACCCTTTTTCTGGACTGTATCCCATGTATGAATCTTGCCCTCAACTGCCAACCAAGTGAATAATTTTATCTTAAGTTTGATGTCCCATTTCCATAAGCCACGCCTCCATCCATCAATACCCAAGCAATCATGAGTGGAGATAAGAGCCAAGTAAACATTTTTTGCGGAGAGGTACCTTGAATGGTCACCTCCTGTCCACATTAAAGTGTCATCGCCATCATATATGGAGACTCCAACACTGTTGAGAGCCATGTGGTAACATTCCCATTCAACAGCTAGGGAACCCGAAAGTCCAAGGTCCACACACCTATATCAGTTGGTCTAGTGTCCGACTTGTAAAGCAAGGTTCCTCGCCTGTGAGAGAACTGAGATTTTTTTTTTTGTCTTAACAAAGAAACAAGTTATGGGGAGAGAAAGGATTTGTCCTCCAAACCCAAGATCTTGTCTCTACCAATAGCCACAAGGTGTCCCGAACCAAGAATCCAGCTAATCCACTGTGTGATTAGGTGAATGGATTTTAAGAGACCACCCCAAATCTTTGAGACAGCGGTCGAAATGAAAGTAGGCGATCTGAGCCAATTTATAATCGTGGTAGATGGAAAATATTTATCTTTTATAACATCATGCCAAATTCCTACACCCATTAGAACCCTCTAGAGAGTATTTGATGCTAAGGATTTACTGAAGTGAAAGATATTGTGGAACCCCCAACCTCCATAGCTTTTTGGTTTAGCCAGAGTATCCCATCTGCAAAGATGTAAATGAGAAGAGTCCTTGTTTCCTCTCAAGAGGAAATTAAACATAATAATCCCGATCTTATTTAAAATAGAGCACTGGATGGTTGCCAACGACATCTAGTAAACATGCAGACATTCAAGAGTCGATCTAACCAAAATAAAACGTCCACCCAATGATAACCATCTATTACACCAGAGATCTATTTTTTTCTCCATATTGGACAATAGCCAGTTCCAGTCAACACTTTTTTGTAGCCCAGTAGTCAAGTAAAAACCCAGATATCTAAACCCTGTGGACAACATTGAAAAATTATATAGAAGAACAATGCTATAAGGTGCCAAGTCTGCCTCCGATAATCCTACATGTAGTGCACTTAATTTCTGTACATTTACCCTTAAACCTAATGCTTTGCAGAAAAAATTGATGATGCCATCGATTTCTATCCATTCATTAATAAAATCATTTTTCATGATTAAGATGTCATCCACAAATAAAATATGAAGGATCTTAATCATTCTAGAAACTCTTATGCCAGAGATCTTTCCTGCCGCTTTGCTTTCTTTAAGTAGTAAGCTAAGACCTTCCAATACCATAATAAATAGCAAAGGGGATAAAGGGAAACCCTGACGTAATCCGCGACCGCTCCTGAAGAAATTTGTAGCTTCCCCATTTACTAAAACAACAAAGGAAGATGAAGAGACACAACTCATTATCCAGTTGGTGAAATGTAACCCAAATCCAATTTGTAATAAGATCATTCTTAGTAGATCCCAGTCTATACAATCATACGCTTTTTGTAGATCCAACTTCAGAATAATTGACTTATATTTCTTCTTTTTAATGCTGTGAAGGTATTCATGAACAGTGCCAATGGCGTCTTGTATTTTTCGACTCTTCAGAAAGTCGAGTTGTTCAGCTGAGAGGGATCTGGATAGGATCGATCTGATATGATTTTCTATGATCTTAGAAATTAACTTGTATACAAGATTGCAGACATAAATGGGACTAACGCCATTGAAATTTGTCGGCTTATTCGACTTTGGGATGAGGGCTATAAAGGTTGTATTGAGGCCGCTTGCTATCTGCCCCTTCATCCTAGATTCCTCAACCATTTCTAACAGGTCGACACCCACTAGATCAAAAAAGAAAGTGAAGAACTCCACAGTCCAACCATTGGGCCCAAGACTCTTATCTTTCTTAAAACTGAATAATACCTCCTTCAATTCCTCTAAGTTAACAGGACGAGATAGGGAATTTGCTTCTGCAACATTTACCATACTGGAAAAGAGACCAACTAATCTGCATTGTTCAACTGTTGTTTGTAGATCTTGTGCCTTAAAGAAATTACTGAAATATTTCATAGCCTCAACTTTTATATTCTCCTGACCGGTATGACATCGACTAGTGGAATCTACAATCTCCCATATGTGTTTGTGGTTTCTTCTATAATAGGCGTATTGATGGAAGAAATTTGTGTTTTGGTCACCTCCTTGAATCCATATTGCCCTGCTGCATTGCCTCCACAACTCCTTCTTTGCTCCAAGTAATGTGTTTCGTTCATGTTCCATATTACTTAAATTCTGCTCTATATCCCTGGTTAAATCACCATTGGCCTGATTCATGAGATATTCATTAATCTCTGATTCCAAATGCTCCAACCTCAAAAGGTTTTTTTTATTCTTTTCCTTGATCCAAAGATTAGTCTATTTCTTTAGATCCTTTAGTTTCCAAATGATTCTACGCTACTCGCTTCCTTCAGAAAGGTACAATGGGTCTATCCAAATCTTGTGTAAAAGGGAAATGAAGTCCTTTTCCTGAAGCCACTGAGAATTTAGTTTGAACGGATAAGGTTTGTAAGTCAGCCCAATCTCTAGTTGTAATAGGATCAGAGCGTGATCGGAAACAAAGGGGTATTCCACCCAAGAACGGTATAAAACCACTCTAGATAGGAGCTCTTCAGAAACATAAAATCTATCCAGTCGTTTGGTGATAGAGATAGTCCCTTTGCGCCCATTCCTCCATGTGGGAACAATTATGTCCTGTTGGACATCAATTAACTGATTGGTCTGAAAAAGTGTTTTGAAAAATTCTGACAGAGGACCTGCGTGTGCCAATCTACCCCAAATTTTGCTAGGTGAGACTGTGAAATTCAAATCTCCCGCTATGATCAAATTTTTGTGTGAGAGAATGCCATTGTCTGCCACAACATTCCAAAATTTCTTTCTCTCCACGCAAGGGCCATAGGTGTTTAATAAAATAATCTTCTTCTTGCTAGAAATGCAGATTCTTGTCAATAAAATACCACCAACAGAGAGGTAAGGTACTGAATCAAATTTATTTGGATCCCATGAGACCAGAAGACCTCCCGAGGTCCCCACCAAGTTAACAACACAAGTGACCCATGAGGGACGCAAGCTACACATGAAAGTTCTATCTTTTTGTTATGGGACGAGAGTTTCCTGTAAAAATAATATATCCAGACAAGTTTTATCCAAAAGACATTGAACAGAGGCCATTTTTAGAGAGCCTCCTACCCCTCGAAGATTTAGGGATAGATAAATCATTACTTTTCCCGTGCACGGGCTTTCACCACTCTAAGTGCCCCACTATCAGTGGAAGGAGAAACAATAACAGGTTGTTGGGAGGAAGAGGTCGAACACTTTTTTCTATCACTATGAGTTTTAATGGGGGAGTACTCAATACCCAGGCCACGTGACCAAGCAAAATCCTTACCGTTACCTACATCATCAAGTCAAGAAGTATTGGCTTCCCCGTCCCAAGACCAATATTTATACAAAGAGTTCCCCAAGAAGACAAGCAGAGGGACAATAACATAGGGGTCACGAAGGTAAGGTATCATGGATTCTAGAACCTCGTTTAATGAGGAGTTAGTTTTCTCCGACTCACGATAACCAGGAAGTGTGGCAGGGTTCCCATAAGGGTTTAAGGGAAACTTGGAGGTGGAATAAGGTTGGTAGGGTTCCACTGGAGAAGGAGAGTGTGTAGTAACATGACCTAGGAGCTCAATGGGATCGAGACTCCTGGAAGTTTCTTGGATGACATCGTCCGACTGTGATACAACCAAGGGCTCCTTATCCACCTGTCGGAAAGAGTCCCCGACAACGAGCCCAACAAAAACCATAGCCGTCACCATGGGCCTCCCCTCAAATGAAGTATTCTGTTTTAACCATTCAGAAGCGTCCAAAGTTTCTTTTTCCATACAATTTAAAGTAGAAAAAAACACAGGGCAGTGTGAAAGTAACTTACCCATGAGACTCTCCGGGGGCGAGGAAGGGCTGGTAACCTCCATCGAGAAGAGGAAAGCCCCGAAGTCGCTTGTGGTAGCCTTCGATGAAGAGTTATATAAATTCTCTTGTAACTTTGTGTCCTCTGTATCATCCACTGTACCCCATCCTTTACAGTCCTGCCATAGGTGACCGGTGCAATGGAAAATGCTGCACCTAAAAGGAATTCCTAGATAATCAAGTCTTTATAGAGTTTTACGACCCTGCCAAATGATCTCTAAGACTTCCGGTAGCCCACTGTGAATGTCGATTTTGACCAAGACCCGCACCACCTTTCTGATCGTAGCGTTAAGGTTATGACTATCCACAGATATAAACAAGCCAAGAGATTTTCCAATCGCCATGAGTGCAACTCCATTCCAAAGGTGGATGGGTAAGCCTGGTAGAAGCACCCACAGGTGGCGCAACTAAAAGTACTCAGAAGCCGGGTTGAAAGCAACGTGCCACCATTTAATCATGAGGTCGTTGCCCCCCATAACCCACCTGTGTTCTAACAGAATGGACAAGTCTTCCGGGGACTTGCAGACGAATCCTAACCATCCCTTGGTTAGGTATAATATTTTCGGCACGTAACCTAAAAGGGGAACCCACTAATTATAAACCCAATCCTGTATAGTGACATTGTTGAGGTAATGATAGGATACCCTACCAACAAGATCGCATAATGCCAGTCTAGCGACTTGTTCGAGCCCCACATCCGACCCTAAAACCATCTTTCTATGTGCTTTAACCGGTTTCCACAGTCGTTGACGACTACCAGGGAGTCCTACAGGATAGGACTCCTTCTTCTGTGATGATGGGGGAGCCTTCTCTTTGTGAAAACTATCATCACTGTGTGCTATGGGAACCTTTGCGTTTTGGCGGGCACAGTCTGTTAGACCAGGAAGAATACCAGAGTGAGTGGGAGGTAAACAAGGCTTAACGTTAGAAGGTGGTGGCCGATGGGATGTCAAATCCCCCCGTGTAGACTTTAAGGAAAGGGTACTAGTCCCCAGGGTGTCTACACAGTCGAAAAGACCGACCTGCTGCCAAATAACCTTGTCTGTAACATTCATATGAGTGTCGACGTCTTGCGAGATGTCATCCCGGCCTGACATGACTATGGTGATCCGCCACCTGGGCTCCATTGAAAGTTCCATGGCAAGGGAGTCAATCCAAAAGTCAATTAACGAAGAGTTTAGTGGAGGATGATCAACCTAAGAACCAGGGCCTATTAAATGTAATTTAATGGTTGACAGTCGACAAGCACCAAGTAGCGAGAGTAAGTGCGGGAACAATCCCCGAAATAGTAACATTAAGTTCTAATCCTGTGAGGTGGAGGTAACTGGACGACTGGAAGGTAAACATGGAACGAAAAAAACTAAACTTAACCGGAAAAAGCACAGAAAAATTGATCTAGTTTATAACCAAACCTGTCTTAAAACATCACAATTACTGCAAATCAGACAGGTAGGAACCGGGCTTCGGCTCCCCGAGGTGTCCACCATTGTTGTTGTTTTTTGAAAAAAATTCTCCCGCCCAGTTACCAACCTATGCTATATACCAAATAGATTATCAATGCAATACCAAGTATTGTAATGCACTTATGCACATCATCTTTGCTGAGGAAAATAAATTATAGGCATATACATTCTTCTATTAATGAAAATTGAATAAATACTTTTTATATGTAGAGATTTTCTCTTAAAAGTACTATTGTTTTGTGTAAGTAATACAATTGGTTAAAAAAAATACAAACCATTTTTTATTTTATTTTAATCAATATTTATATTAGACTTTTGTTTTCATTATATTTATTTGAATTTGGTATATGGAAGTATTATAATGTACATCATCTTTGCCAAGGCAAATAAATTTCAGATAACACTTCATTAATGGTTGGAAACACATAACTATGATAACTATGAGAATAACACAATCATCATCATTGTGTTCCATTACTTTCAATCATTTGGGCATAACCCATGGATACCTTGAAATTTCACATGGTAAACACAACTAAAAAAATAAAAATATTTGTTCAAACAAAATTATTAACATCTAACAAAACCAATGCAATGGAAAGGAAATGGAAATACACCACATAATTAATAATATTAATCTTTTTCACAATAACTTTAATTTAAATTTGAATAATCTTACATTTTATTTATTTATTATAAATATCTTTTTTACATTTTACTCAATATAACTATTATTTATTTATTAAAATAAATAATATTATTATTTTCAATATAATTAATCTAAATTTAAATATGATAACATAGTTAATTGGATTATGTTATGATATAATTATAATTATTATTTATTTATTAAAATAAATAATATTATTATTTTCAATATAATTAATCTAAATTTAAATATGATAACATAGTTAATTGGATTATGTTATGATATAATTATATTAGATTAATAAATACCTTGTTTTTGTTTACATGTTTTATATTTATTTCCTTAAATTGTATATTTTAGTTTATATTATTTTTTTTGAAATTTTAATTAATTTATTTATTTTAAATACAATTATGTATAAATTTTTTTGGAGACTTCAGTGGTAATTAGGGTAAACTGTCAATGTAAGCTATATTGCACCTAATCGACTAGAATATTGAATAGTAACCTATCTAGAATATTGAGTAGTAACCTATCATAGATAATATGTTTATTTGATCTCTAAACCTTTTATTTTAGTTGGCAACATGAACCACTCCATTAAACCCATCAAACTAAAATTTTAAAGTATCTTATAAAAACACTTGTTTTATAAATTTTTGTACCTCTTGTTCCTGTTCATTACCTCTCTCCACATGTGAATGTGAGTAATTTTTTCATTTCAACCAACTTAAATCATAAATATGCTCAATCCAAGTAAAATTGTTAATATATATGCAAGTCTAAGTCTCTTAATTTTAAAACTTTTTTAGCTTAGAAATGATGACGTGAGACCTCCTTTGAAACAAAAATAAACACAATCTTTCAAGTTTTCATGAAATTTAAAATGTGGTGCATCTAAATCTTAGTAAAGTGTGTACATGACTTTGAAGTGAGAATTAACATTAACATTCACTTTACCTAGAACACATTGCCATAAATAGGGTGACATTAGTTACTAGATAAATTTAGAAAGGAACTATTGTGACAAAGAAAATGGATAATTATGTGAAGCTTCCATTTCTCACTTTATGCTAAAGAAAACAACTACACAACCCCTTTTGCATATTGGAAGCACATTCTTTTGCAAAGTTTCATATTGTATTACTTTACATACTGTCTCAAGTTCAAGATAATATCTCTCCAATACTGTTGGTCTCACTAGGTCTCACTAACAATTCTCTATAAGTCAAGTAGGGAAGTTTTGTTATATATCATGCATAACCTCAGTTGACACTTTTAAAGAACAACCCTCCAAATAAAATAACAACAACATTGCTAAACCACGCACCCACTCACACACATATTCAATGACACTTTTTCTTCTTTGTAAGAGTAACACCCATATGCTTGCTCTTAAGTTTCACCCCACTTGAAAAATAACACACCTATTACATTTTACATTTGTACAAGGAACATTTTAGGAAGCAACAACTCACTATTTTTAATGTACACAAAAACTAATTTCCACCCTATGTCACTTGTTAAACCCAACCATGGACATGGCCATAACAATAAGGAACATTTTAGGAAGCAACAACTCACTATTTTTAATGTACACAAAAACTAATTTCCACCCTATGTTACTTGTTAAACCCAACCATGGACATGGCCATAACAATGATTAGTCACTTGTTAAACCCAACCATGGACATGGCCATAACAATGATTAGTTGGAACATGATACAAATTAAAATCCAAATTTAAACAAAACTTATGTAAACATGGAAGAAAAAAAGTAAGATAGAAATATGGGAAGGTAAAGGATGAAGAACATCGAAAAAATGCAAGATAGAAATATGGGGAAGGTATGGATTGGAAAGGGTTATGGATAAGAAGAAGAAGAGGAGAGGGATAACACAAGCATGGTATGTTAGTGGTGGACATGAATTGGATGAATGAAGGAGATAGAGATAGAGATTGCAAGATCACAAATCAATGGCACAATCCATACACATACACAGACGTACGTACGAATTTTTGTTGTAACATTATTTCTTTCTGTCATCTCCCACCCCAACATCACAACCATGTTCCGTCTCTGCAATACCACGGGCTCCTCAAGATTCATAGTCTCAGCTTTCCCACCATTCCAAAACGGAGGAGGAGGATTATACGATAGAAGAGAAAGGGCATTAAAGGATTGCTTGAAATCTAAATGTAAGAACGTCCCATCTTTGTCTCTTTGCATATGCTGCAGCAACCGCCCAGATTCAGGAACACAGAGCAGAAAGGTATTAGGGCATTTGACTAAATTGTCAAGTGTGTTGCTTCTATCAATTCCTGCAGCAGGAAGGTTGGAGGGGGCGGAGTCAGTGTTACAAGCAGTGGGGGTGTTGGCAGCAATAGTTACTGTGCACGAGTGCGGGCACTTCCTGGCAGCATATCTGCAGAATATCCGTGTAAATAAATTCTCCATTGGCTTCGGTCCAACGCTGTTGAAGTTGAATCTGAGAAACGTAGAATGCTCACTCAGAGCCATTCCGCTGGGAGGGTATGTGGGGTTTCCAGATGGCGAGCAGGATAGCGGTATAGCCGCAGACGATAAGGATTTACTGAGAAACAGGCCAGTTATAGACCGTGTCATCGTAACGATTGCAGGCGTGGTCGCCAACATAGTGTTCGCGTACACCATTCTTTTCGTGCAGGTTTTGACGGTTGGAGCGGTGGAAAAGGAGCCCTTCCCGGGCGTCATGATTCCCCAAGTCTTCTCCTATTCTGCAGCTGCTCGTGACGGCATGGAGTCTGGCGACGTGGTGCTGGGAGTTAACGGTCGTCTGTTTGGCGTGAGCGAGCCAGAGGCGGTTTTTGATCTAGTTGATGTTATCAAGAAGAATCCTGGGAAGAAACTTTCTTTTTTGGTGGAGAGGAGACAAAGTGATGTTAAGCAGATTCTAGTCACGCCGGATGTGTCCATGGAAGACGGTACTGGAAAAATTGGGGTACAACTTGCCCCCAATGCCAAAATCATTAAAGTCCGGGCCAATGATCTTGCAGAAGCCACTGTCAGGGCGAGCAAGGAGTTCAGGAGGTTGTTGTCGACTGTGATGGATGAACTGAAGCAGGTTTTTCTTAATTTTTCTAAGACTGCCACTAAGCTTTCAGGGCCGGTGGCCATCGTTGCTATCGGTGCCGAGGTTGCAAGGTCAAGTTCTGAGGGCATGTTTCAGTTTGCTGCTATTGTGAATCTGAATTTGGCTGTTGTTAACCTCCTGCCTCTGCCTGCTTTGGATGGTGGGTATTTAGCATTGATTGCTTTGGAGGCTGCTAGGGGTGGTAAAAAACTGCCCCACGAGGTTGAACAGGGCATTATGTCTTCTGGTATTGCATTGGTTTTTTTCCTTGGAGTTTTCCTGATTGTTCGTGATACTCTGAATCTTGATTTTGTTCAAGAAATGTTGTGATGAATTTGTGCTTAAAAGGGATAGATTGGAACTTGGGGATAACATCTTCTGCTCAGTAAGGTTCATTTAAGTATATGAGCGATGTGGGCCATTCACAATTGGTCACTTACAACCCTGAACAACAATGTATCTGTACTGTACGGTTCATCCCTTTGGTCTTTGCTAGGAAATTGCATCAATCTACAGTAAGTTAAAGCGGTTGCAGACAGCGTAGGGATTGAGGTATTCCAGATTGACTTGAATATGAAGAGCCATTTATAAGCAGCAAAAGGCCACTCAGCTCCCATTCTTTTATCTTTTTTAAATATTGTGTATGATTACATGTTCTTCGGTATCTCTGCTGGAATGTGTTTTTTATTGAGCATATTTCATAGACTCAAACTGGTTCCCGATAATCTCAAAGCTCAGCAATGCCTACGGTATCATTAATTCAGCACTGCTACCTAATCTTAGCTGATGAGAGGTGGATGATTTACCTTCTTGAAGTTTCTATCATGCTTATATTAGACTGCTTATGTTTATAATATATAGAGGAACGGATTTGATTAGAGTTGTTTAACTGCACCGCCCATGGTTTTAATTGTAAATCCTTTGACAATGAATACACCTTTCCTGAATACCCATTGAAACAGCATGGCTAATTCAAACGCTTTTATTCTTCACTTGGATTGGTTATATGGTGAAGTTAGAAACCATAGTGATAGTTGAATTGTTAGAGGGAGAAATGGAAGATGCAGATGGGTTCTGTGCATTTGAAATTTCTATGATAGAGGGATTGGTGAATTATCCCTCATAAAATGATTCATCAATTTAGGAATCTGAAATGCAGAAAACAAATTTCAGTTAGGGCTGGCAAATGGCAAATTAGAGAAAAAATGTTTGAGCAAAGCGAGAGAAGTCAAAGGTCTAAATGGATGGAATAAAAAGGTTAGTGTTAGTTTAGCTTAGCATTAGGAATGCACAGAATATAGCAAGACAAACAATGGAAGTGGTCTTGGAATACAAAACCAGCTCCAGGAGTTTTGTTTGAGGAAAGGTAATCTAGGATTTAAATGGTTATAGATGCCATCATTAACATTCAATAATCAATCAAAAACCAGCTCTATAAGTTCTTTTGAGAAAATTTGGCACCTTAAGCAGAGTTCCAGCAAGACGTCTGATTGCAAATTAAACCATCCATGCTTGGATTGTGTATTCTGTGCCCACAAGCTTGTGACAGAGCTTTTGCATGCCAAGAATAATTATCCCTCTTTGCAAATGAATAAATGCCGTCTCATGTTAGAGTATTTCATGTGGAGAAATGAACAGCTTTCCCATTATCTCTAGATTCTATAGAGATCTAGCTTAACCCCGCATTTATCGAGCACTGAGACGGATCAGCTCTCTTGAAGTTTAAACCTTTTTGAGGGTGCAAAAATTTGAGGTTTGCACCTGGCGAGATTTGATCTGTCATGGCACTTGATAGATCCAGGGTTCAAAGGATCTATGCCTAGTTTTTTTCTTAACTTATTTTTTGAAGTTGGATTTTTTTGTTTGACAGCAGGGGTCGGATGTCAAATTTTATTTCATTTTACTTGATGCATGCGACACATCTCTTCCGTACTGGGCTGTAGAGTGCACCTCTCCGTGCAATCAACGAACTTGCCTTCTGACAATTCATAAACAGGCTTTATTGTGCTCATCTGGAATTTGCTGCTGATGTGAAGCCTAATTAATTGGAACAAAACTATATTTTGTCTTTGCATGATTGGACTAAAATCACTTTAACGTTGAGGCTACTCGATAACAAACCAGAGTTTGCTTTTTTCTGAGACATCTTATTGGGAATATGGCCTTGTTGCGTGAATATGTGGACAACAATATATGCTATTTATATTGACATAAATGGAAAGCTCACATCCAAACAATTCCGTCTGAAGCAATAACCTGAATGATGTATCCATTCAGAAGACTCAAGATGCAGAGAGTTAAATATTCAACCTGAAAACTAAAGATGCTTACAACGGGGTACCCATCTGGGGTTATTTGTACTCCACCTCACTAAAAGTTCTCTCTCATCATGTTAGCAATGGATCCTTTCTCTAAGCAGACTGGAAGCCTAACTATGACTTGTCTAACCGTTCCATATTATTAATCCTTCCAAGAAATTCTAGTTACCACCAATGCATATTAATTGTGTATTATGCAGAAATGAAATTAAGTTAAAGTACAGTACATGTCATGTGGGTATTTCATATTCATTGTTCTTGCATTTATTTCGTTATGATAATCGTCACGAGCTTTAGGAATTTCTCAGCTTCTTGGTGTCCTAATTATGTCATATATTTCTATCCGAAACAGCAGGCTTTGATCAACTCTATTTCGGCTATCCCGTCAGATACAATATGCTTCTTGTAGTCTGTGTTGTAAAGTTGTTTACAATAAGGACAGCTCCTCGTGGGATGTAAACCCCTTGTTATAACTTGGCTATGATAATCATAACGAGCTTTAGGAATTTATCAGATTCTAGGTGTTCTAATTCTATCATTGTGTCATATATTTGTAGCCGAAACATCAGATTTTGATCAACTCCATTGTGGGCTATCCAGTTAGATACAAATGCTTCTTGTAGTCTGTGTTGTAAAGTTGTTTACAATTAGGACAGCCCCTTGTGGGATGTAAGCCTATAAGACAGTGGTGTGGGGATTTCTTAGATATTAGCAGAAAAGAAGGAACGCTATTTACTCCTGGGTCAAAGCCCCTTGAGCTGGCAACTTGGCATGTTAGGACAAATTAGTTAAGATGCATGGATTGCGGGTTGTAATTTTGGGCTATAGTCTGGAGTAGCTGCTGGTTTAGCTTTGATTATGGTAGAATTGGTACAACATTGTGACTAGATCTGGCTTGTGTAGGAGAATATAATTTATTTGAATATTCTCTCTGCAATGCTTCAGGTTACTATCTACTCAAAGGCGATCAGGAAGTGTGTGTATCTGGGTTTACACTCAAGTGATTGACAAGAATGGGGTTGTGACAAAGGTGATGAGTAGAGGGTTTACCCAATATGGTCGCTATCTTATACACTGAGGTTGTTACAAACTGAAAATCAAAATATTGTTTAGCAAGGGTCCAAAACTTATTGTTGTTATTGAGAGTCGAGACCTTTCAATTTTATATTATGTATAAATAAGGTAGCCTAGCAGCATTAGGGGATATTTGCAGTCAAGCTGTTTTCTATAACTATCAGTCCCACAATCTAGTTATGGTTTCTGGCTAGAATAACCACTCAATATACTTATTTTAATACCTGAGTTCGATATACTGGAAATCAAGAGGTTATTTCTGATAACATGAATGCCATTCTTGTAATCAGTTTTTGTGAGTTTGTTGTATTTTCATTATTCTGGAGTTATATGGATTTGCAATACTAGTGTATATTAGTGAAGAATCAGGATTTCTGCTTTCTAGGATCTTGAGCAATTAGGAAGGGTTTTGATTAGATCTTTGACTAGGTGAAGGTATAATTTTAATTTAGTGAAAAAAGATTCTCTTGTGAGAATTATACATCTTATTGCACTCAAATAAATAATAATTCTCTAATGAGATGTATTAGCAAACAATCAGGTTTTTTACTTTATTTGGTTTTGACCCCCGAGTAACCAAGGATTTTGAGAGAGTTCTGAGTCCAGACCTGGTTAAGCTTTCTGTTCTAGTCAGGGCTGTCTTAATTCAGGTTAGATCTAGTTCAGTTGCCTGTGTGTAAAGTTCCTTCTTTATGTTTTGCATTGCAGTTGTTTGTCCTGACCTTATAGTTCTTTCTAGTGAGGGTTATCTTAATCCAGGCTTAACATAGTTCAATTATCTGCGTGCAAAATAAATTCATTATGGTTTCCCATCTAATTGTGTCGGATTATATTGGGTTAATATGTGTTGTGTGTTCACTCGCAGGCTTGGATTTCAGTGACTTTGACATGCCACTAAGAGGTAAATTTTATCCAGAGATTTGAATTTTGAAGTGGTAAAGCATTAAAGATGCATATTGCAGAAACTCACTGTTACAGAACTACCCAAATGGGATCTGAATTATATCTTTGAGTTGGATGGAATCTATGGAAGGAACTTGATTTCTTTAGGAATTTGTCACAATGAAGCATGCACTGCTACTGAAAGTAACAAATTTCACAGAAATAAAAAACTACTTTTCCTCGAGAATATTGTATTGCCAGTAAAACATTTGTAAATTCAAACTGCATTTATTTCTGTAAATGTAAATGTCTCTCCAATTATCTAAATAACAAAACAGGTGGATATTGGGGTGATCTTTGCAATCTATTTGGATTTCAGCAGCAGAATTGGAACAATTTCAGTAATCTACATGGTATTTGCAGATGTATTTTTATTTTCTATTTTACCTTTCAGGATCTTTCAGGATTACAATTGATTTTGTCACCAAAGTTGCTATTTCTACTTCTAGTTCACAATTTTGACATCATGAGTAAGTGAGTCATCTTCCCTTATTGGTGCTGAGAATAGTTGGCAAATTATAAATGTGTCCCCTGGATTCCACAACAACAAATAGAAACCACATGAATTATGTTACTGGAAATGGAATGGCTTGGGTCCAGTAAGGGTAGGAATCTTGGGGTAGACATGCATAAGAAATGCCCACAAAGGGGGGAAATGTTAGGAAATGGGAAAAGACAAGAAATAGGCTGTAAAAATGGCATGAAATAGATTTATTGCAATGGGTTCTGTTCCGAGTTCTTAGTGTGTTGTACTTTTCACTGTATCCCAAGTTCGGACAATTTTTTTTTGTTTTCTAGGATTGGGTTAGTGCTAGTGTGTGGTTTGCGTTATTAGGGATTTGGGTTAGGTTAGTTAGCCTTAGTGTTTCATTTTTAACATGCTTTTCTACAAGAAACAACAGGGAGTTTTCTCCACATTTTCCAGAAGCTGCTAAAAAGTTAAAACAGCTTAAGAGCTTCTGGAAATGTCCAGACACTCCTGAGCTGTTTCTGGGATTGCCAAAACTGCACTGGTAATAGTTTCTGATGTCCTGAGAAATTTTTGAAATCCAAGATCTGTTCTGGGCTTACCTAAAACAATTTCTAGGCTGTATAGCAAGATTTTTTTTTCCCAAAAAAAAGGTCTTGTAATTGTATTTATAAAAAACAAAATTACATTGGACAGATGCTGTACGGCATTCATATTTGCCTCTTAGGCCCTGTAGAATTTGACTTATATGAGTCCCTTTTCAAAAATGGATTCATAAAACTGCTCCAGATGATTTTGACCTTTCTCCTGCAAAAAGAAAACTGTTTTTTCTAATTTTGCAAAAATTTCCAGCACCAGAAAGACTCAAGAGGTGTCCCATCTAACAGTCCGTCTATATTCTCAAACCTTGTAACAAAACCAGAAAATAAAACAACAGTATGGAAATAAAGTCTAGATCAAATTACAGCCAAAGTTCATGTATGAATTCATCCCTATGGTCTAGGTAGTCCTTAGTAACAATCCAGACTCAATCCAGATCAATCCCTTCTTTTGATAAACTATCTGCAGTCCCATTACTATCCCTGTAGATATGTGCAAATGAGATATGAGTGAACACCGACTGTAGAGACCAAATATCTTGAAACAATGGCTGGAGAGTGAAATTTCTCAGAGCCCACTCCTGCCTCCACTTAATAGCAAGAAACGAATCCCCATATATTTGTAAATGAGTTACTCCATGTTCCAGAGCCAAGAAGAGAATCAAATTGAGTGCCATAAGTTCAGAAAAATTGTTTGATCCTTGACCCACTCCAGCTTCGAAATATATTCTATGAGATACAGAGAGATGAAGAATTCCCCCTGCCCTCTCTAGGCCCGCCTGGGGGGGGGGGGTTCTCCTGAGAAGTACCATTGAAGTCTGCCCATGGAAAGTCTCCATTTATTCCTTCTTCAATGGACAGTCTAATAAAATGATTATCCTGGAACTGAGGAGAATCAGATAGAATATCTAGGCCTTGCACAGTAACTTTAAGTGGTAAAGTATCCTTGTCCTCAAACAGCTTAGAATTTCTGTTAACCAAAGGGCTGTATAGCAAGATTTTATTAAATAGGTTTTTATTACAAACAGAGTTCATTTGCTTTAAGATAATTTCAGAAGCCAACATGAATATTCATGGTATGGTATTTGTTTGTAACTTGACGTTAAGCTAGCTATGTTCTTGAGAAGTTCTGCATTTTTTTATGAGTTATTCTCAAAACTATGCCGTTCGTAGTTAATCAATCGTTTAACCCCACAGCAGTTGAAAGTTTTCTTGCTGGGAAGATTCCTTAGGTTGATCAAATTTGTGAGTGTCATAGCCCATCAAGGTTTACTTTTTATTTGGTTTAAAGGAGGTCAACTTACATTTTTATTTTTCAGAAGGAAAGCATAGTGTAGAACTTTATTTTGGAACTAGCTATTCTAACCAAAATTTTCGAATGTGAGTGTGCGTTTATAAATCACCTACAAGCCGTGGTCTCTGTTACCACCTAAATGCATGTCCATTTGGGGATTCAGAACAGCAGCAGTCTGCCAGGGAAATAGCATTAGAAAGACATTTCTTTTTACTGATCCAAGGGTGTTTACATCCTTGGAGAGCAGACTTATTTGACACCTGGAGAAGATATTTGCATTGCTGTACCTTTGAGTACAGTCAGCCTTCCGCTTGAGCAGTTTTCCCAGGTCTACTTTCAGAGGTTTTCAGACCTGTAAATTAACAGTGAAAGCAGTATTTGCTTGGCAAATCTTCAGCATACAACAGGCTTAGTTTGAGGATTTCTAACGGCAGAAATTGATGATGAGTTCAACCTAGATCTAATGCCCCTTATTGTGGTTTCTGGGTTGATTTATCATTTAAGTGGATTGTTCATGGCTGACAGTTGTGGCAGAGCCAGACACTTAGTTTGAAGATCCATCTTGGGTACTTTTGCTGTTTATTTTGATGGGATAAGGGCATGGCCTTTCCCAGCAAACAATTTTATTTTTGACTGGACAGAATCTGCTACCACAACAGAGGGACTTATCTCAGAATAGCTTCTTTGCCTTTTGCAAGTTCTTATGTTCTGTTTAGGCAGGGATTGGGCACCCTTTTTGACTTCCTTCTAGGCATTTTACTGAAGAATGGTTTCAGCAGATTGAAGTTTGAGTATGACCAGGGCTGAGGGTGCCTTCTTCATGGTTCTTTTGTATTATTGGTCAAGCAAGGGCACTGTCAGGGATGTTGACTCTCTATATGATTTACAGCATGCTAACCTGTCATGCCTCCTTTAGACCTGCTATCGTTAGCCCACATGCCCAATGCTTTCATGGATGTTTTTGTAACTGTTTTGGAGGTTGTATGGCACATGCATCAAGGAAGAGGAACGCTCCACTTAGGGAGGTCTCCAATACTTGTATTCTGGTCAAGAATGAAGGGTCAAAGGTTGAAACCCATATGTGTGGAACACCCTAATTAAAGGAAATATAAATGGCACATAAAAGGGCTTTAGACTGGGTCAAACATTCATTGTTAAGAAGTACCTTAGCTAAGATGAAGACAAATGGCAGCTTTGTGTGGTTAAAAAAAGATTTAATGCATGATTTGAGGGAAGTAGTTAGCCTTTTTGAAGAGCGCCCTTCATGATGAAGAAGACACATCACATCCATGCACGAGTCAAGGAAAGGATCAAGGTTCATATCCCTAGGGCGTTCTCACAAAAGACAATTTTTTTCCATATTTTATGGATGAGGATGTGGTCAAAGTGGTCCCAAAGTTTCTTCTACACTATTTTCAAAGCACACATCTCAAGAAGAAGAGCACCCCACCTTGTAAAAGTAGTTGAGGGGTTTGTGGTAGTGCTCCACTTTCTTAAGCGATGGTTTCTATTTTGAGAGGGATTAATGGACTGCGCTAACTAACTACTTGCACACATTTCAAGGGCACACCCCCTTTCTAAGGAGTTTATTAGTATTATATGCAATTCGATTTGGTCAAAGGTCTTTCTTTTAGAGTGCCCAAGTTTCTAATGAGGACATATGGCAATTTATAAATGTGTAATTTTAAGAAGGGGAATGATGCCATATCGTGAGGAGCACTCTTTTTTTGAGCTCCATTGCTATTTTTAGGAGAATCTTGAAGAGCGCTACAAGGAGAAGAGGACAAGTGGCACACAAAAGCCTAATACATGGTCAA
>ML815331.1:27034-63690 GCA_009831015.1 Picea engelmannii
CCCATTATTATGTGAAAAGACTTTCCCCACCAACCTCTTACATAGATTCAAGGATTGGTTGATAAGTCAAAGAAGGTATATGGATTCATTTAAGGCACATTGTAGAAAAATATGAGTTCTGAGAATGACCTTGGAGATAGAGGCTTTATTTTCCCATAGGTCCCCTTTCATCTTACCCTATAGTGGAATCATAGTGCTTCTCATGCCTTCATGTGTTTTCTATGGTGGGTTGCATCACCATACATTGAAGCACTTTGAAGGCCTAATTACTATTTAACTATTTGAGTGAAGGTCAATTGAGTTGTGTTAGAGTCTTAGGATTGTGTTTTGCATTTGTAAAATACACCATGTGAAACTCTTACATCAAAGCCATACATTGTCATTGACCTATTGAAATAAGTATTATCAAATAGATGTTGTACCACCCGAGCACATATTTCAGTTTAGACACATTTTCTTTCAGTATTTCATCTTCTATATTGCATTATTTATTTTATATGTAACTTTGTAGGTTAGAAATATTTAAGCAATCTGATAAGCTTGGCACACTTGTTGGTCGGTCACTACGAAAACACCTGTCAGACATAAGCTTGAAGGGCCATCGTCTCTGTAGCAATCTTCTCCACAAATTCTCTTGGGCTTAAGAAACTCCTAACGCATCCCCTCCCTTGCAGTCTGATTCTATTTTCCATTGTTCGTCCTTCACATCGGACCCATTTCTTCCCTTGCAGTTGGAGTCTCCAGTTGACAATTGCTGCATCCTCTTCCACCTCTGCTAATCCTAACAAAAATCATTGCTACAATGTATTCCTGAATCATCGTGGCCCTGATATCAAGAAAACTTTCGCTAGTCACCTGTACCGTCGCCTTCTTTCTCATGGAGTCAGTGTCTTTCTTGATCAGCAAGAATTGCAATAGGGAGGCTCTTTAACTTCTCAAATAGAAAGGGCTATTAAAACAGCCTCCATCGATGTGGCCATATTTTCACCCAGATATGCAGAATCACCTTGGTGTCTAAATGAGCTCATATTGATGTGGGAGTCGAAGGCTACAATAATTGCAGTGTTTTACAATGTGAAGCCTACTGAGCTTCGATGGACGCAGGGCAAAGATGGAGTGTGTGCTAAAAGTTTACACATACTAGAAACCAAGAGGAAGTACGATTCTCAAACTAATCAAGAGACATTGTGACACGAGTCAGCGATTGTTGAACATTGGAGAAATGCTCTTTCTTTTGTCGCTGGCTTAAGTGGTTTCGAGCTAGAGGCATGTAATAGGTGAGCACTCAAACTTCCCTCGGCATTTTTATTAAATTATGATGGATAGATATACATAGACGTTTGTTTCTCACTAGTTATATTTATTTTCTTGTGAATAACCAGTGACAAGGGCAATGGTTGAGAGTGTGTTGAAAAAGGTGAAGAAAACACCATTGAATGTAGCTAAATATCCAAAGGGTTTGGATGAAAAGGTGAAAGATTTTGAAAATGAAGTTTTATTGTGGCATCAAGGGAGTGGAAGAATGGGAATTGTTGGGTTGGGTGGCATAGGAAAGAAAACCAGATGAAAATGCATCTCTCCTCTTCTCACATTCTATTAATTTTAGATGATGTAGATCAAGTGGATCAAGTTTATGTACTTTTGCCCGATCGAACTTTTCTTCTATCAAATAGCTTAATATTGATTACTTCTAGAAATAAGGATGTTCTCACAAACTCCGGAGTTGAAAAAAAATCAATTTATAAGCTGAATGGGCTTGGTGAAGAGCACTCCCTAGAGCTCTTCTGCTGTCATGCCTTCGACTGGCCGTATCGACTCCCAGAATTTAGATTTTTGGCACGAGAGTTCTTAAACGCCTGTGGTGGATTGCCTCTATCTTTAAAAGTGTTCGGGGCACTTCTAAAGATCAGACCATAAGTATATGGAACGCCTCACGCTGGAAAGGAAGGTTGGGGTTTCAAATTCTACAAGACAAGTGTCTGGTGGAAGTGGACCATTGGAATAACATCTATGTGCACGACCACCTAAGAGATGTGGGAAGAGATGTTGTCGGATCTTCGTGGCCACGTCGTCTTTGTCGTTGGACAGAAAGCGTCATCGAGGATTTGTTGCAGAAATCCTCTGTGAGTAGTCAATCATTCAATCCTTGATATATTATTCAATCAATTTTTTTTAGTTATTCATCATTTTGCAAGAAGGAACATGTAATAACTATCATTTTTCCAGAATGGACAGGTAATACCCGTGCGGGGAATTAAAATGGTTCTTAGTGAATATCATGACGATGATGAATTTGAAGGTATTCGGATGGGGAGGTTACAACTTGTTGATACTGAAGGTCCTTTCTTGGAATGCATTATGAAGAATTTCCAGGAAAGGAAAGAGTGTCCAAACTCTTCCCTGCCTTTCTGGATTTCAATGAATTTAAGGATTCTTCAAGTGTCCGGGAGCAGATTAGAAACATTGTGGCAACACGAATCACAGGTAAATTGAAATTCGTTGTATAAACTATTGTGTTTAGTGGCTATTAGTATCACCACAACGTCTTGAGAGAATTCAAAAGGTTTTGTCGAGGACAATCATGATATAAAAATATGGAAAGGTTTTGTAGATGAGAATCATGATAGATGTATAATATCTTTCTTACACTGGAAACTCGTGAAAATTTTGCAGCTGCTCGTTTGTTTGGAGGAGTTGCGGTTAAATACATGTGTGCAGCTGAAGAGCATACGGGGGTTGACACAACTGACACGAGTACGAAAACATTGGTATCTCTTAAGTGGTTGTGTGCGGGCGGATGTGTCAAGCTGAAGAACATAAGGGGGTTGGGGCTTGCGACAAAGCTTCAACTGTTAGATGTTAGTGGGTGCTCTTGCCAAGTATGGAAACATTGGTATGTCTGGAAAAGTTGTGCGCAGACGAATGTGTGAAGCTGAAGAAAATAAGGGAGTTGGAGCTTGCGACAAAGCTTTCGAAGCTATGCATTAACGGGTGCTCTGAGTTAGAAGAGTTGCCAAGTATGGAGCAGGCGACAAAGCTCCGATTCTTAGATGTTAGTAGATGCTCTAAGTTAGATGAGCTGCCAAGTATGGAAACATTGGTAGCTTTGGAGGAGTTGTGGACAGACGGATGTGTAAAGCTGAAGAGCATAAGGGGGTTGGAACTTGCCACAAAGCTTCGGAAGCTAAGTGTTAATGGGTGCTCTGAGTTAGTAGAGCCGCCAAGTATGGAAACATTGGTATCTTTGAAGGGCTTGTGGGCAGAGGGATGCGTGAAGCTGAAGAGCATCAAAGTGTTGGAGCAGGCAACAACGCTTCAACTGTTAGATGTTAGCAGGTGCTCTCAGTTAGAAGAGCTTCCAAGTATGGAAACATTCGTAGTTTTGGAGGAGTTGTTGGCAGAAGGATGTGTGAAGCTGACGAGCATACGGGGATTGGCACATTGTACGAAGCTTAAACGGCTAATTGTTTTTGGGTGCTCTGAGTTAGAAGAGCTGCCAAGTATCGAAACATTGGTATCTTTGGAGGTGCTGTGGGCAGACGACTGTGTAAAGTTGAAGAGCATCAGAGGGTTGGCGCAGTGTACAAAGCTTCGAAAGCTAGTTGTTAGTGGGTGCTCTGAGTTAGAAGAGCTTCCAGGTATGGAAACATTGGTATCTTTGGAAAGCTTGTTGGCAGATAAATATGTGAAGCTGCAGAGCATAGTGGGATTGGTGCAGTTGACAAAGCTTCCACACCTAGGAGTTAGTGGGTGCTCAGAGTTAGAAGAGCTGAAATGTATGGAAACAATGGTATCTTTGGAGGAATTGTGGGCAGAAGGATGTGTGAAGCTGAAGAGCATCAGGGGGTTGGAGCTGGAAACAAAGCTTTGGAAGCTAAGTGTTAGTGGGTGCTATGAGTTGGAAGAACTGCCAAGTATGGAAACATTGGCATCTTTGGAGGTGTTGTGGGCAGACGAGTGTGTGAAGTTGAAGAGCATCAGGGGATTGGTGCAGAGTACAAAGCTTCGACGGTTAATTGTTAGTGGGTGCTATGAGTTGGAAGAACTGCCAAGTATGAAAACATTGGTATCTTTGGAGGTGTTGTGGGCAGACGGGTGCGTGAAGTTGAAGAGCATCAAGGGGTTGGCGCAAAGTACAAAGCTTCGATGGCTAACTGTTAGTGGTGCGTTGAGTTAGAAGACCTGTCAAGTATGAAAACATTTGTATCTTTGGAGGTTTTGTTGGCAAACGGATGCGTGAAGCTGAGGAGCATACGGGGGTTGGAGCAGCTGACAATGCTTCAAATCCTAAATGTTAGTGGGTGTTATAAGTTAACAGAGATGCCAAGTATGAAAACATTGGTATCTTTGGAGGAGTTGTGGGCAGCGCAATGTGCAACTGTGAAGAGCATACAGGGGTTGTGGCAGTTGACAAAGCTTCGGAAGCTAAGTGTTCGTTGTTGCTATGAGTTAGAAGAGGCAGAAGGTGTTGAACATTGTACGTGGTTGGAGTGGCTTGATGTCTCCAGATGTCCCAAATTACAGTGTCCAGTGTGGGATTAGTGGACCAGGTGTGCGGAGAAACAGAAGAAGCAGATAATCGTTCCAAGTGGCGGTCATAAGACCATTCACAATTGGGTTTATTCACAGTTGATCGAGTACATGGTCCTGGCGTTGATTTTTATTTATATAAATTTAAAGCAAGTCAATTGATTGTAACAAAGAGGGGATTGATTTTACGGATACATTTTTATGACTAACATTTGGGTAAGCATTGTTGTGTGTATGGCAGAGATTTATATTATGATCATTACCGAATATTGTTTGCATTATTTTCTTTCATCTTGTTTTTATGTAGGGTTGGGGTATTGCATACGTAGTTGGAGCTGGTTTTTCTTACTTTGCGGGGTCCAGGTATTGCACCCACAATTTGACCTGTGTTTTTGTCGTTCATTGTTTTGGAGTAAGTTTCGATGCCACAATTTCATTTCTATTCGTTCTTTGATGTTCACTGTTTGCAGTTTGCAAATAAGAATATTTAATTATTTTTTTTGGCATGCTCGTCATATGTTTTTTGTTCCTTCTGTGCTTGGGCTGTAGTTTGGTAATCATTGGAGATACATATGTTGTTTATTGGTTCAGTGGTTGTTGCTTGTTCATTGGTTCTTTGATTGTTGCTTGTTGTTGTTTGGCTCAAGTTTGTGAGTTTGTGGTCCTGGGGCTGCAGTTGGGTCTGTTCGTGCTTGCTCGCTGGTTTGTTCCTTGTTTTTTTCTTTTGTTTACTTTGGCTTTGCAGGGTTGGAGTCTTGCGTCGATAGTTGGAGCTGTTTTTTTTTCACTTTGTGGTGTTCAGGTGCTACACCCGCAAGTGGACCTGCGGTTTTGTAGTTTACAGTGTCTGGCAAAGTCGAGATCTGGCGCTTGTCCCATGCTCTCCTATCCTGCTCTTAAATTTTTCTCCAATTCTTTTTCCTAGCTCTGGACCATACCTACATGTCTTTGCAAAATGTTCTTGTAGAAGAAAAATATACTGAAATGGTGCTAGCAAGAGTGGTGTTCCGTGGATTGCAAATTGCAGTATTGAATTTCTATGTTGTTTGGCATGCAACATTGCTATCATAATGAATGTGTTCTCAAATGCATCACACCATTTACATTTGGACGAAACCATTATGATTCTAAGATACTTCAATTTTGACATGAAACAAAATAGTGGCATAACAAATAATTGGACAACTACATGTGCAATTACAATGTTCGTTGTCTTTTTGTTAAGATAAGACATGTGCAAAACACACTTATTAACCATATATGGTGAAATGTGCCCATATCACAATACAATCTCTTTATCCTGTACACAAACTAGTGTGACCACGATATAATCTGTCTTGTACTTGAAATATGAGATGTACACCAAAGATACTACAAAATTATATATCCATGTTTCAAAGCATATCTGGATACTTTGCTGCAGAAAATCAAAATCATTTAGCTATGGCCATGTAATTTCTTAATATTTTCTGGTTTGTTATATATTTTGGACAGGAAAAACTTTATATAATTACAACCATGGATGGAGAAAAGCAAAGGTTCATGTTTCTAACTATCTTTTATTTTATTCGTTGATTCTCATTTAGTGTATGTACATATTACTTGTTCTCCCCTGCATACTAGCTTTTATTCATGTTCATTGTATTTTGTGCGTTCCCACATTGAAACAAACAGAGTAGCTGGAGAAAACGAAGGAGTCTTTACCGAAAGTGTAGAAGAAGAGATACAAAGGTACATCCTTGTACTATAATTTTATATTTCATTGTTTTGTATTTCATTTATTGTCTATATATGTGTTCACCTAATTTATTGTATGTAGATATTGTGTATCTTCCTACATGATAACTTATATTTATGTCCTTTGTATTTTTTGTGTCGCTAAATTGAAATAAATCGAACTCTGTTTATTTTTTTTGCATGTCTTCCTGCATACCAACTTCCTTCATGTCCATTGTATTTTTCTGCGTTACTACATTTAAACAAACAAAGTGGTTGGAGAAGACAATGGACTCTTTGTCGTGAATGTAGAGGAGGAGTTACAAAGGTGCATGCCTCTACTCTTATTTCATATTCTGGTGTTTATTATTTCATTTATTGTTTGTATATTTGTTCTATTTGTTCTACTTTTTTGCACCTATTTTACTGTATGTAGATACTATGTATCTTTCTACATAGTAACTTATCCTCATGTGAATTGTATTCTCTTTGCTGCTACATTGAAATAAATAGAACTGTATTTCTTTCTTTTGCATGTCTTTCTGCATATTAACTTACCTTCATGTCCACCGTATGTTCAACGTTGCTACATTGAAAGAAACAAATTGGTTGGACAGGAAGATGAATTATTATATGCCACATCAGAGGGGGCTAAAGAACAATCTTCGAAAAGGTATACCAATTGTGCTAGTAAATCAAGCACACAAAACAGGTGAGTGCATATAATATTGGACTAGAAAACGATGATTTGGCAACAATGGGCCTTTGTTGATACTTCCCGCTTACAAACATTGTCCTCCCCATTTCTAATTTTCCCACCTTCTATTATCATTTTTTTTTCCCTCTTATATACTTAACTGAATTCCCCTTTTTTTTTCTCATCTACTTTCTCTTTATGGTTGCTTTGCTTAGTTATCTTTCCGAGAATGTCTAGGTGTGCGGGTTGGTAGATTCACAGGTTCGCATTTATACTCATGCTTCTATATCACAACTCCAACTGAGGGTTTCCTCATTCCATACTTAGCCACTTTTTCAATCGCGGGTTCCCAGGTTGGTGGGTTCAAGATTGTGACTCTAGCTTCAGAGGTTCCGCGATATATAGATTGGCCATCATACCCCTCCATCATGCCCTATTTCATGTTACACATTTTTGCAGTCAAAAAATTTGAGGCATACAATTTGACCATCGGGTCCTCATGTTTCCTGAGTATTCCTTGACACCTTATTTCCCATTTCATCTCGTTCGACCTTGTGTGTGACATTCAGAACAATTATGGAAAATATACAATGTATATGCTTATTTGGTCCTTCTAATGTTCATCTACACATGCTTGCATAAAAAAAAGTTGGACCAGTGACATGCCCATGAGCAGTCAATCATCGCAAACATCAACAGACCAACAAGGCCAAAGGTAAAGGTGTATACATTGTGTTCCTCATATGTTTACCAAACAAATATCCTCAGCTATTTATTCATCTATGCCATGGTAAATATGTTGATTTCATCTGCAACACATACTTTGCAGTTCACAAGAAGTATCAACGAGCGCAAGTGAGACGCCAAACATAGCGCAAGTTCCGCAGACTAAGAGGTATGGTTGCAAAACTATGGCTCCATACTTCATCCAAGTTATGCGCCTACTTGTACATTTATGCTAGGAAAAAAGAAAAAATAAATAATGCAGACTACCATTCACATTATTTTTCCTGTTCAAAAAATGTCACCAGGTCTAAACTTATAACACCCAAAATACTATCAATAGAGGGCTTGAACAACCGTCGAACTGGAAAAGTGTTCGTCGGGGACATAATGGTCATCTATAACACCTAATTGGACAAGGAAAACAGAACTAGATCCATTATGCGTGCTGACATGACAGAAAACGAAGCCATGATGACAGTCACACTGACTATTCCCGCACAACTTGTCTAGAAACATGCAGAAAAGACATTGCCAGGTAATGGGATATCCATTACAAATTTTAATATATTGTCCAAAACAGTATATGACTGTGGTGATTGTGATCGGATTATATTGCTCAACGAAACAAGTATTGTGGAAAAAATTCATGCTATTTTTTCAGAATATTGTTTCGTCCCAGACACAATTATCATCCAACTTGCACAGAGCAATGACACTTACCCAATCAAAACTATTGGTGCAACTATCACACTCGCGAGAAAACTTGGCTCGCAACACATTCTCTATATAAAAGATTGAGAGTCAGACAACGACACGGAAATGGTATCGTTCTCCATATCCAATTTTGTCCTTTACTTTCACATGTCCATGTATCTCGGTTATGTTACACAACTACTGGATTGTTCCATGTTGCAGCTGCAATTGTTCGACACCTATTCAAATTTGTTTTCCTCAATGGAACAACAATTGCATAAAGGGCGATTTCCACTTATGCTCTTCAAAAATATAACAAAGAAAAAAGATGTTAAAGAAAATATATTTTTCATAACCCAAGAAACATTTGTAACAAAATTGCGAACAGACATAGTACAGGATCTCAAGAAACTAACTAGCTCTACAACTATTGTGCATATACATCTACAATTTCATCTTCACTTTGCTCATACAAATTGCCTTCACCAATTTTCTACAGTTTTTTCTTTTTTTGTTGTGTAGTTGTATATTATATTGTTTAATATATTAACTGTTATGCTCATGTTCCCAGGTTGAGGGTGTTTTGGTTGCAGTGAATGCGTACTCGACCCCCTTTGAGCCTATATGTGCCAAATGCAACTCTTTTGCTTTTGCTTCTGCTTTCTTAAATGATGATACAATTGATTGTCTACGATGCAGTAAAAAATGCCCTTACATATATAGACATTGCTTCAATGTTGTCCTCTGAATCATGGGCAACACAATCATACATTGTACAATTAGACAACCTATGTTACAAGATGTGCTTCCTGGGTTAGTAGAATTGCCATATGAAGTATGCCTACAGAAAAAGGAAAACAATGTGTACATGTTGCGCAACTTTCAGATACATAGCAAATTTACCTTAAATGAGGACAATGCAATATTGCATATCGGCTGAAAAAAAATAAAAAAATGCATATCAAGCTTTGGCAGGAAACGAAAAAATATCATGTGTGTCTGTAATTTTTCTTCAATACCCAAATGAATGTTCATCGAACTCAAGTTTTTCGTAGTTTACATCTATGGCTGTAAAATTTTCTTTCTAGAGATTTTGTCTCTTTTTGTGCAGTTGAAAAAACAAGGAGAATCTAGCTACAAATCAAATCGTTGTTGTTATTTTGATGTTTTTTTGCATCTCCCAGTAAGAATTTTTCATACTTGTTGGGATATCCACATGAAAAAAAAATGGTGGCTAGTTGTGGATTTGTTAGAGGAGTCTGCACCTTTTTGGGTACCCAAATTGGAAAAATGTTTTCCAACTATATAGCCATGGTAGGATTTCTGCAATTTTTTGGGTACCCAAATAAAAAGAAGATGATCTCCAACTATACATTTATGGTATGATATCTGCATTTTCTCGATGCCCTAATTGAAAAAAAAAGGGCTCAACATGGATTGAAGCATGAGATTGAGATCTTCAGAACTCACTATAGAGATTGGGGAGCTCAGGCATTGGAATTCATATAGGCACGTGCATTTATTGTTGATGTACAAGCGCATAAGATTGTTCACTCCAGAAATGGGAAGCATGAGGACAAACCCCATACAAAGTATCCAACTGTGAATAATTCAGGCCCATCTTTTGAACCATCGAAATGGCTTGCTCCTCTAGGCAGAAACATCAGGCATTTCCAAGAATATTGGAAATTTGGCATTGTTAAAACTAGTAGTGATAGAACATGGCACTATCAGAAGAAAATGTCCATAGTGATCTTGCTTCATGGTAAAATAGTAATCGGTAAGTTTCTTGTTCCCCATTTGGGGGTTTAGTTATAGCTGGGATACAATGGCGAAGCTTCGCTGGTTTTGTGTTGTCTTGTGTTTGGGAGACTTTTGTTCATATCTCATGGCCCCAATTATTTTCTCATGGGAACATATACCAGATGTAAGATAAAACCAATGCCACGTGTTGTTTTTTTTAATATATCAAATTGTTTGGTGCATAGGTTGATGCATACTGCTCTATGGACCCTTGTGGGATCTCACTTGGTGCCTTTTGTGTTCAGGCATTGCCCTGTGCCTCAACTTTCAATACATTTGGTGTTTACTTGGCTCTTGGTTGTATGTTTCGTTCTGGAAAATTAATGATACATTCAGGATCTTGGCAGTTTTTCTTGGTATGTGGCTCGTTTTAGCACTTTTTCTTGATCGATGAACTTAGAAAAATTCATCTCCGGGATTATTTTGAAATAAAATGATATATACTATGTGAAGTCCAATGGAACTATCATATCAACCAAAGAACATTAAAATTCAAATTTGTCTTAAAATTCAAATTCGTCGTTGTTATACTTACGGTGAAGCTGACAGTACAATAATTTTACTTAAACATCTCAAAATTGATTTTCTTGTGGCTTTTCAATGCTTCTCTTATACAAACACATCCTGGAAACTATAAGCATGTCTCACTTTATCTATTCCTTGATTGAAGATCTTGTCCACCTGTTTAATGCACTTCATAGTTATTGTTAAGACCATCAATGGGGATTTCTTACACCAATTCCTGCTTTCGAAAATTGCCATCCCCTTTCTTTTTTCCCTCCACTTTCCCTTTCTGATTACTTAATCATTTTTCGGAAAATTTCTAGGTGCGGGGGGTGGTGGATTCACGTCTTCAAATTTCCACGGATACTTTTATATCACGAGTCTGATCGACCGCTTCCCCATTTCATATTCAGCAAAATTTTTGGATCGCGAGTTCCTGGGTAGGCAGGCTCAACATTTCATTTCCATTGTTCTGTCGCCTGCAAACAACACCCCGACTTCCCCGATCTACAAATTGGCAACCAAATTCCCCTTTCTTTTTTTTTGTTTGCTTTCCCTTTCTGGTTACTTAGTTGTTTTTCCAAACTTTTCGTTTTTCCGAATGTCTCATGCTTTTATATACAACACCCAAAGTTCTGCAATATACAAATTGACCGTCGAAGTCTGTCATTGTCCCATGTTTCGAAAAGTTGGGATACATACAATTTGACCATCGAGCCCTCACGTCTCCTAAGTAAAACTTGTGGCTTTATTTTCAAGCTCATCAATATTTCTTGTTCTGAGTATGTCTCATGCTTTTATATCACGAGTCCGACCAACCGCTTGCCCATTGCATACTTGGCCACTATTACCATCGTCGGTTCCTGGCCAAGCTTGCTCAACATTGTGCTTCCATTGTTCCGCTACCTACAAACAACACCCAAAATTTCACAATATACAAATTGACCACTGAAATCCGTCATTGTGCCATGTTCTGTGTTACACGTTCTACAGTCAAAAGTTCAGAGACATACAATTTGACCATTGGCCCCTCACGTCTCCTGAGTATAACTTGTGACCCTATTTTGAAGCCTGCCTGACCACTTTCCATACTTGGTCATTTCTTGGAATCTCTTTCACGGGTTGGCGGATGGACGAAATGTGCAATGCTTAATCGCTCTTCTCCATCCCCTCCACCTTCGCACTTCTTTCTAGATATGAAATTATTAATCTTTAATGTTAATAGATCATCGATCAGGAACCATTAAGATTGTCATTAATGTCCAAAATGTTGGAGAAGATTTGTCATTAATATGAATTAAACCAAGATTTGCAGAGAGTTGTGTTATCCTTTCCAAGTATTCATTTAAAGCATCATGCAATATCTTCTGTGCGTCGTCTGATTGGTGCCTTTACGAAATCTCTAATCCTTAATCGCTCTTCGTTGTCATCGCCACCTTCGCACTTTTTGCTAAATATGAAATTAGTAAGCTTTAATGGTAACAACTCATTACACACGAACCGTGGAGATTGTCATTGATCAGCGAAAGGCTCGAGGAGATATTCCATTGATACGCATTAAACCAAGATTTGTGGAGGGTTATATTATCCCTTCCGAATTTTTATTTCAAACATCATCTGGAGAAAACGGAAATTCTCGTTAACTTATGGCAGCAGTTCGACAACAGTTCTGTCTAGATACAGTAAACACCTTCGGGCATGATGACCAAAGGTTCCAGTACTCCAGTGCATATTCTTACTACTCATCTCCCTCTGCCTAGGAGCAAAAACGAAGATGGTCCCTTGGTGCACCATGAGATATATTTCAAGCCAAATAATTCCAAGGCAACCCCGCCTGCTCAGACAGCCTGCTCGCCTGCATTGATGGTTGGTGTAGAGGTTGATGCGGTCGATTTCGAGCCGGGAGAAGATGATTTGATGGACGATGATACACCAATAGATGATGGCAATGTAGACGTTGTCCCCACTCCTGCGCCCAAATTGAAATCAACCATAATGGGGGGTACTTCTCGGCTCAACGATGGCATCCTTGACAAGACCAAAAGAAGGGGTTTCAGAAAATAAACTGACGTTGAACGCAATAGCCACTTTGTAGCTCAAGAGTAGGAATTCCAGAGGTCCAAATTAGTTTGTTATGAGCATAAGTCTTTCACTATAAGGAAATGGTCTCTTGATGCTCCTAGAGATATATTTCAAGCCAAATAATTACTCAATTGTGGGACCACTCTCATGTTCTCTAGATATAAAATTCACATCTTAGGGGATGAGGACCAAAACTCCCACTGGTGCAAGACATATTCCTATTACTCATCTCCTTCCACCCATAATTGACTAATTTGGGCCTCTGGAATTGCTCGTGTAGCCTGTGTCCCTGAAGTCTTCGACTGTGAGGAGGTGGTCTCTTAGTGTGTCCTAACTTTCAGTTTCAGGATCTTCCACTTGCCCTGCAACGTTTTTCGTCTTCTTCCTCACGGGAAGCTTGTGAGAAATATCATTTTTACTGCAAGGATGGGTTCTTATGTCCTCATGCATTTGAAAAATTCTAGGTTTCTTTCTTGCTGTGGTGCAACGTTGGAGCGATGTTGCAGGATGTTGTGCTCTTTGCAGTGGCGGCCGCAGATTGGAAACTCTTCTCGTCGGGCCTTATTCCTTGTTATTTGTACAATTGAGTAGTGCCTTGCAATGTCTCCAAGTTGCCAGCGTCAGGAGCATGAGTGTTGTTCACCTGCTTCAAGCCAAGGAATTATTCCACTGCAAAACCACTCTCATGTTTCTTTGTCACCTCAGGTCTTCCACAAGATATTGAGATTGCGGCAGTGAACATTGACCTCCCAAGGAGAAGACTACAAGTATTTCCTAAAAAAAATCATGGTAATGAGTTTTGCATGCATGTTGAAGAGCATCTCAATGGCTCTTGCATGTTGCAAATAGTGTACCTATGTTTATGACAAATATGTTCAATGTTTTGGTTCAAAGAACTCAGTCCAATTTCTATCAATAGATATACACTGCCCATTTTTTTTTATGGATTTTCTATTAAAAAAAATTGCCTTAGAATCTTGGTTGTTGCTTCTTTGCTAAATTATATTCATAATGCAGATATAACATAGCAAGACCAAATCACGATGCGGCAGTCGGGGCCCCGCCTTATAAATTTTGTTTTCATCTCAGCCTTGCGAAGCAAACGATTTCTTATTTCCCTTTCGATTCCTTGATTCCTTTACTCCGAAATGGAACATTTTATTAGTTGTCCATCCCCTAGCCTCTAGTTGAGAACTTTTTACTTTATTAATGAAATTACCAAATTTCTTGTTCGCGAATAAAAATAAATAAAAAATTGATCTATGGTGGTTGTAGTCAAATGGGAATATGAAACCAACTACAATATTAAAATTTAATATCATCATTGTTGTTTCTAGACATGAAATTATTAAGCTTTAATGCTAACAACCCATCATTCAAGAAGTTTAATACTTAAGTTAATATGTCAAAGTCATGGAAGAATGTATCAAGAACACAATTACTCCCACAAGTTGCAATAAAAACTCATCTTCAACAAAGCATTTGCTCACACCCTTTTTAATGGTACAAGCACAATAGAAAACAAGTAAGTGGATAAAATATTGGACTAGAAAATGATGGTTTTGCAACAATGGGGCTTGTTTGAGACCAATTCATGCTTACGAAAATTGCCCTCCACTTTTCTATTTTCCCACTCTTTTATCCCCTTCTTTTCCCTCTTCTATACTTAACCAAATTCCCCTTTCTTTTTCCCTTGTAGTTTCTCTTTCTAGTTACTTAGTCATTTTTTCCAAAAATGTCTTGTTTTGCGGATTGGCGGATTCACTGGTTCACATTTTTATTCATGCTTTTATATCGTGATTCCAACCGAGCGCTTCCCATTTCCATACTTAGCCAATTTTTCGATCGCGGGATTCCACCCAGACAGTCTCTAAATTTCACTTCCATTGTTCCATGACCTGCAAACAACACTCTGGCTTTTTCGATATGCAAATTTACTTCCAGGCTCCCACATCATCCCCTCTTCCGTGTTACACATTTTTCACTGAAATGTTGCAATACATACAATTTGACTGTCTAGGCCTCACGTCTCCTTGGGAACCCTTGTCACCCTATTTTGAAGCTCGTCCAACCTCTTTCCACACTTGGCCATTTCTTGGAATCTCTTTTGCGGATCGTCGGGTTGGCGGGTTCAGGAAATTTCCAATTTCTAGTCGATGTTTCCTGTGCCCACCACCTTCAGACTTATTTCCAAGTATATGAAATAAATATACAACTTCTCCAGAAACATACAAAAAATATCTTGGTAGGAAATGGAATATCTATTACAGATTTGAATATATTGGCCATTCTTTTCTCTCTTCTAAACTTAACCAAATTCCCGTTTCTTTTTCCCCTCTACTTTCTCTTTTTGGTTACTTAGTCATTTTTTCGAAAATGTCTAATTGTGCAGGTTGGCGGACTCACGGGTTCACATTTGCACTCGTTCTTTTATATTGTGACTCCGACTGACCGCTTCCCATTCCATGCCTAGCCACTTTTTCAGATCGTGGATTCCCGGGCAAGCGGGCTCTAGATTGCACTTCCATTGTTTTGTGACCTGCAAACAACACCCAGAGGTCCTCCGCAATATACAAATTTACTGTCGGACTCCCACATCATACCCTCTTCCGTGATACATAGTTTTCACTCAAAAATTTTGAGACCGGCAATTTGACCTTTGAGTCCTCACGTCTCCTAGAGAACGATTGTCACCCCATTTTGAAGCCCGCGCGTCCGCTTTCCATACTTCACCATTTCTTGGAATCTCTTTCGTGCCTCCAATTCCTAATCCATGTTTCATGTGCCCACCACCTTCGCACTTCTTTCCAAGTATGCAATAACTGATTTTTAATGCTAACAACTCACCGTGCCTCTACAAGACAATCATACTAACTGTCCCTACACGACTTGTCTAGAAACATGCAGAAAATACCCTGCCAGGTAATGGGATATCTATTATAAATATCAATATATTAGCAAAGCGAGTCCCACCGACTGTTTCCCTATTCCATACTTACCGACTTTTTCGCTTGCAGGTTCTCGGACAAGCGGGCTGCACTTACAGTGTTTCTTGACCTGCAAACAACACCCCGACTTCTGCAATATACAAATTGACTTCCTGACTCCCACATCAACCCCTCTTCTGTGTTACACAATTTTCACTCAAAATTTATGATACATACAATTTGACCGACGGGGCCTCACATCTCATCAGGAACCCTTGTCACCCTATTTTGAAGCTCATCTGACCGCTTTCCACACTTGTCCATTTCTTGGAATCTCTTTCACAAATCATCAGGTTGGTGGGTTCATGCAATTTCCAATTCCTAGTCGTTGTTTCTTGTGCCCACCACCTTCACACTTAGTTCCAAGTATATGCAATAAGTATACAACTTCTCCAAAAACATGCAGAAAAGATCTTTCTCGGAAATGGGATATATATTATAGATTTGAATATATTATCCCTTATTTTTCCTCTTCTATACTTAACCAAATTCTCATTTCTCTTTCTCATTACTTGGTCATTTTTTCGAAAATGTCTAGTTGCACGGGTTGGCGGACTCACAGGTTCACATTTTCACTCGTGCTTTTATATCATGACTCTAACTGACTGCTTCCCCATTCCATACCTAGCCACTTCTACGACCGTGGATTCTCGGGTAGACGGGCTCTAGATTTCACTTCCATTGTTATGTGACCTACAAACAACACTTTGACTTCTGCGGTATACAAATTTACAACCAGACTCTCACATCATACCCTCTTTTGTGTTACAAAGTTTGCACTCAAAAGTTTTGAGACCTACAATTTGACCATCGGGTCCTCATGTTTTCTGTGGAACTATTTTCACCCCATTTTGAAGCTCATCCATTCATTTTCCATACTTCGCCATTTCTTCGAATCTCTTTCGCAGATTGTCGGGTTGGCGGGTTCACGAAATATCCAATTCCTAATCGTTGTTTCTTGTTCCCGCCACCTTCGCACTTCTTTCCAAGTATGAAATAACTGAAGTTTAATTATTACAACTCACCATGCCTCGAGGAGACCGTCATAATAACTATGCCAACACAACTTGTCCAGAAACATGCAGAAAATATCCTGCCAAGTAATGGGATATCTATTACAAATATCAATATATTAGCGAAAACGGATTCCACCGATGATTTCCCTATTACATACTCACTGAATTTTTCTCTTGTGGGTTCCCGGACATGAGGGTTCAATATTTCCCTTGCATTGTTCCGTGGCCTACAAACAACACCCGAAATTTTGTGATATACAAGAAGAAAAGATCTTGCCAGGTAATGGGATATATATTACAAATTTCAATATATTAGAGAAAACAACTCCAACCGACCGTTTCCCTATTCCATACTTAGCCACTTTTTCAATTGCGGGTTCCTGGACATGCGTGCTCAAGATTTCCCTTCCATTGTTACGTGACCTGCAAACAACACCCGGAATTCCACAAATATACAAACCGACCGTTGAACTGCCCCAACATGCACTCTTCCCTTTTACGCCTTTTGCAGTCAAAATTTTTGAGACATACAATTTGACCGTCGGGCCCTCACCTCTCTTGAGAATCCCCTGTAACCCTATTTTGAAACTCGTCTGGCCGCTTTTCATACTTAGTCATTTCTTACTTTCTCTTCCCCGTCCCCTTCACCTTCACACTTGTTTATAATAAAAAATTGTTTATAAACACACACACACACACACACACACACACACACATATATATTATAAAGACATATAATTTGACTATCAGGTGCTCACCTATCCTCTATATCCCTTGCAACTCTACTTTCAAACCCGTCTGACCGCTTTTCATATATATATATATATATATATATATATATATATATAAGAGTCTTATTTATAATAAAAAAAAATGTTTATAAAAAATAATTATATCTATATATATAAGGTCTTATTTCTAAATATGCAATTAGCATGCTTTAATGCTAAACCAAGATTTGAGTATATTTTCCATTAATACACATTAAACCAAGATTTATGGACGGTTATATTATCCCTTCCGACTGTTAATTTCAAACATCGTGGAATGTCGTTCGCACTTTGTCGGGTTGGCCAGTTCACGAAATATTCAATCCTTAATTCTGAAAACGAGTCTGATTGACCGCTTCCCTATTCCATACTTAGCCACTTTCCCGGAATTCCTAAAATATACAAAACGACCGCTGAACTGCCCCATCATGCCTTCTTCCGTTTTATGCGTTTTGCAGTCAAAAAATCTGAGACATACAATTTGACCGTCAGACACTCACCTCTCCTGAGTATCCCCTATAACCCTATTTTGAATCTCGTTTGACCACTTTTCATACTTTTCCATTCCTTACTTCCTCTTCCTCGTCTCCATCACATTCGCACTTGTTTATAAAAACATATATATATATGTATATATATATATACAAGGTCTTATTTCTAAATATGCAATTAGTAAGATTTAATGCTAATAGTTCATCATATAGGAACCATATAGATTGTCATTGATGAGCGAAAGGATCGAGGAGATCTCCCATTAATACGCATTAAACCAAGATTTGTGGAGGGTTATATTATCCCTTCTGAGTGTTAATTTCAAACATCATGGAATGTTGTTCGCACGTCATCGGGTTGGCGCATTCATAAAACCTCCAATCCTTAATTTCTCTTCGTTGTACCCGCCACCTTCACACTTCTAAGTATGAAATAAGTAAGCTTTACTGCTAACAGCTCATCATGCAACACCCATAGATATTGTCATTAATGAGCGAAAGCCTCGAGGAGATTTCCCATTCACACACATTAAACGAACATTTGTGAAGGGTTATATTATCCCCTCCAACTTTTCATTTCAAGCATCATCTACAGGAAACAAATGTTCTCATAAACTTATGGCACCAGCTCAACAACAGTTCTATGAATATATAGTGAACATCTTTGGGCATGAGGACTAGAACTTCTAGTGGTCCAGGGCATATTCTTACTACTCATCCTCTTCTTCCCAGAACAAAATAATTTGGACCTCTGGGATTGCTCGTGCAGGCTCTGTCCCTAAAGTTTTTGACTATAAGGAGTTGGTCTCTTGGTGCACCGATAAATATATTTCAGGCCAAATAATTATTCCACTACAGGACCACTTTTATGTTTCTTTGTCACCTCAGGTCTTCCGCTAGATGTTAAGATTGTCGAAGCCAACATTGGCGTTCAGATGAGAAGACTCCAAGTAGTTACTAAGAAAGCATAATAATGGGTTGGACCTCTTGTTTGAGTTCCTGGAAGACCTGATAGCAGTTCCTGAAGATATCACAAACTTGCAGGTCAGTTCATTTAGAAATCCATTCCAGGAAATTTCCTGGTTGTTTACAAGAACAACGGGACAAAAATCCACGACAACTATTTCCCACATGGTTATTTGTATTTTGTATTTAATAATCAATGAACAAGCCATTTTTTATTGGGGGAAGCTAATTTCCCATGAAATCTGTTCTCAATTGTCAAGCTTCAAAAAGGAGAAGAAATTCAATATGTCATCCTACTTGGTTTTTGCGATAGCACATTGCTATCAGTTTCCAAAATTGTCTCTGTCCAAGAAGGTAAACTGGGAATTCGACCCAATAACCTTCTGGTACTAGGCCTTGTGAAAGCACAAGGCCTCCCACTATTTTTATGAGGTTTTTAATGACTTTGTCCTTGTTTTCAAATTTTTATTGTTAGAAGAATATTCTTCCCGCATATCTGACCAGGCAACCAAGTTTTTGGATAGGAAGGGGGCACTTGAACAAATGGATAATTACAGTGTGATAAGGATTTTTGGCTCCAAGGAAAAACCTGCTCTCCTTCCATGTCACATTACAGACATAATGTTTGTTACAGAAATAGCAAGGCAATACAACTACTGTTTGCATCTATTCCATGAGAAAGAAAAAAACAGTTCATTCCTTTGCCTTGGAAAGTCGGGGACTTCGTGTTGAGGAACATCAACAAAATTGACGAATTTGCAGCCCATTTCAACAACTTGAACCTAAGATATGCAGAAATCCTAAGAGGGTTCGACTCTAATAATTTTTTTTTAGAACATTTACTTACACTTGGCCTCGACAATTATTTTTTCCAGAAACACCTGAGCGAAAACAAAGACACTAGCGACAACACTCTTTCTTCTGATGTCGGCGACCTAGACAAGCTGCAAAGCACCATTGAATTGTACAAGCAACAAGGAAAAGGCCCCGATGAGAAGAGTGTTCATTCGACGGATAACACTCTCAAAAGTAAGACATCCCAGAGCATCGCTCCAACGACCCACCACAGTAAGAAAGAAACTCAGAATTATTCAAACAGAGGAGGAGATAACAACCCTCCTCACCCTAAAATTGATAGTTCTAACAAGCTTCCCGTGGAGAAGAAGAGAAAAAAATTTGTAGGGCAAGTGGAAGAGCCTGAAATTGAGAGTGAGAACATGGAACTTGAGACTAATCTGGATAGCATATTCCACAACCTTGGTCAGCCCGGAGATGCGATCCAGCATAGTCGTCCAATGGACATAGTTGATACCAAATTGTTTTACGAAGATGAATCCTTCGTATTCCAAAGCGTTGTTTTTTACAGCGATTCTAAAAAATTAATTATTAAAAAGAGAGATGTAAAAAATAAGAAAGGAAAATCTCATTCAAAGGTTAACCTTGCGAACATGCAGTCGTCTCAAATCTCTCGACTTCACAAAGAAACCAGAGATGCGCTTGATGATTCCATTGGAAATATTGAGGTTGAGAATACCAGACTGAAGGACCGAGTCAAGGAATTGGAGGAAGTTTTGATTCCTATGTCATTCCTTGCCAGTCCTTTAGAAATAGACATGTCTGCCACCCCTGCAGCCAAGTTAAAAGGATTCTCCAACCTCCTAACATAGTGTAGAGGATATGTGGAGAATAATATCAAGAAAATAATGGAACTGATTACTGAGGCGTGGGAAACATCACAAAGTATGGCTTTCCTTGGAACGAGGGCACATACTTTGCTCGAACATTTGCAAGTGAATTTAAAAAATGAAGAATGTTTCTATTTAGACACGGTCCTTCCTTTTGGCACCCATGTCAACAACATGATAGAAACGAAAAGAAGACAACAAGATCTCCCCTCCAAAAACTGGATCACTCAATTAAATGCATGCTGGAAAGAGAAAGTGAATAACCTGCATCTCATTGTCCAATCATGTGAACAAGCCATATCAAATAAAGAAAAAGTATTCACAAAGATGACCAAAATAGACTTAGCCGGAAGGACCAACGAGGTCCAAGACCCCAATTTAATCGTCAAATCCTTGCCCTTAACTAAGCAAGCCTTCGATAAACAAGTTGATATTTTTAAGGCGTTGTCTTTAGAAAAGTTTTAAAGCATCCTTGAATATGGTGAAGATGATGTGGACAATTATATAGTCGACTATTCGGTATAGAATGAAGAAATTGATCAGGCTCTGTGTAATCTTTCTGTCGATCTAAGGGAATTAGAAAAGGAACTTTTCAACATAAAAATCCGAAATGAGATCAACGTTGCCCCCTTGAGAAGCTACATTGAAGAATGGGTTGAAAGGGAATTGAAGTAGGTCACCGACGAAAGGCAACAGGAAGTTGGCATGATTCCAGTACCCGTCGACAACAGCAATAAAAAGGCATCAACAAGCAAATAGAAAAAGGGGTGATATGTACCACCACTGTAAGTCTATACTGATCACATCCTCCTTTGTTTATCAATCTAGTTATTCCACCTTTTTAAATAGAAATATCTATCCAAAGACTGATACCTTCCAATTTATTCTTTTCAGGTATTACACTTTATCGTTGCCCACTTCTTCTTTCCACAGTCCTATTTCTTGTACATATTTCTCTTCTGGTCCGTGGGAGCCCCAATCCCAGTCTATATGACAAATGCATTTAAATTTCCAGGAATATGTAATAGACAATATTATTTTTGATATATTTCAATTAAAACTATTTTTTATCTCCTTTTATATTTATGTGCTCATAAATTTTTATCTTCAACTATGCTGAATGTCAAGAAATTGTGTTTATTTAATTTGAATTATATTTTTTCTCATGCATATATTTTTCTCCTACTATGCATATAATTTTTTTTGTCTGGGCACATATAGAGACATACAATCCAGATGGTCTATGGGAATTATAATTAACTCTAACCAATTGAAAGTATGCATTCCAGAGATAGGACATGCAAGGTAGGAACGCAAAATTTTGAACATAGAAAGTCACACTACTGGAAATAACGGAAATGTTGAACATAGAAAAATGGATTATATAGTTTCAAAACTTAAATGAGACTCTACAGGCCATGTGTCATTTGTTGCATGGATACCACCTGTGCTTCATGTTGCTTACCACATCTCCCTCTGCTACATTTTCATCTGCCTCTGTTACGTTTTCTCCATCCCTGTGCATTTATTCCCAATTCAACTCGGCAGGGACTATGTTGCCATGCAACACTTGTTAATCCTTGCCCTCGCAGCTAATATGCTTTTTTATTTTTAGTTTGATATGAAATTGGGTGGTTATCACTTCATGATTTATACACTAACTCTTTATAAAGTTTCGAAAAGTTTAAAATTTTAAATATTTTTATTATTTAAATTTTTTTATTTTTTTTAATTATTGATAAAAATATATATAATATAATATTTTAAAATATAAAATATTTTTTTCATTTTTTAATATATAGGCATAGAACTTAAGTTTATTTAAGTGTGAAAGTGAATTTGTCAATGTCAAATATATATATCTACTAGCATACTTTTTAATAGGCTAATGGGATTGCCTAAGTAAATCAAGGGAGAGTTTCATATTAATGTTCTTAACAAGATTTATAAAAATATTACAATTAAATTATTTTATGTGAAAATTTAACATGGAAACATTTGTTCAGTCTTGAACATTTGCGATTACATAGTTTAATTTATCCTTAAATCCATTATAATATCTAGGTTCTTTGTAGCTCTCTTTAAGATCATGAGAATGTTTTGATATGAAACACAACGTTAACAACATCACCAAGTAGTATTAAAGATGATGTAGTGAATAACAATGGGAAATAGCTAAGCATTTTTCTTCTCTTGTCTTGGTTACAAATGATGTTCTTTAGTCACGAGGAAAAAAATAAATTATAGAGATGGGTGGTGGAGACAAATGAAATATATCCCAAGGGAAAGGGAATAAGCTTGCTGGAACGTCCAGAAAGCCCTTCAAAGCCAAAGACTAGAACAAACTCCTTTCAAAGACAAAGTGTCAGGGTGTTGGAATCAAAAGTTGAATATTCTATGCAACATACATAGATAAACAAGTTGGCTCTTCTTGAGGCAGAGAAACAATATAGGGTTGTTGTAACATCCCCAACCACCCAGGCTGGGCTACACCACACACTTCTCCCAAAAACATGCTTTGATACAACAATGTAACATCCCCAACCACCATGGTTGGGCCATGCTACTTCAAAAACACTCTGACACTAGACATATTGTAACATCACCCAATATACTTCTGAATAATGCTACTCTGAAAATCCACTGCACAAATTCTATACTAAACACTAGGTTGTGCAGTATCACTTGAAGTAACACGCTCAACCTTGATCTGAGTCGCGCAACACTAACTTCCTCCTTTAATAACAAAATTAAGTAACAGAAGTAACTCAAACAACCATGCACTAGTGTATTGATCACACAACACTATTGTACGTGCAACCATCCAGGCGTCTCACACCAAATCTATTCTCCTTATGCGCACAAAATTCTTCCCAGTGCGCACAAGCAATCCAACCTCTGGTGCACACATAGTATTATCTACGTGCATGACCTTTCAACATTCCCTGAAGGCTCATACCAAAATCATAAGGTTAGCTTACATAAAAACTATCAACATCTGTCATACTCATGCACAACTACCGAGATAGAGTAATAGCACCACACTTACATGTGCAAGCAACATTAAATGAAATAACAACAATTAATTATATGCGAAAACATATAAGAATTAAACCATATCAAACATAGATAAATATGCACATAGAAAATGAGACAAACACATAAAGACACTTATCTTTTATGAAAGTCACCAACTGCGCACAAAACTCAGATGTTCCTCCCAACCATAGACTTTGTTGCTGATATAATTTTAGCAACAGGTCACCCCTAGGATGAGACTTAAATTCATCAGGGAAAAAGGTGATGCAAGCCCCCACCACTCCCACAGGATCGAACGACCTCCCGGTCTAAGGATCGTTCACACAACAGAGCTGAATTAGCTCTCGGGTCCTTGCTAAACCGTCAGAATTTTCTACTTGAGGCCTTTTCCCTTCTCCTTGTGTGAAAAATTATTACTCGCAATGGTCTTGTCACTTCAGAGGAGAAATCCACGTGATCTCAGGCCAAAAACCGTAGGCTGATCTCTTTAAACAATGGGAACTCTGGCACTTCAGAGCTCTAGGCTTCGGGAGTTCCAACCACAACACACTATGATTCTCTCGAACGCTAAATTCGTGAATCGTTGAACGTATGAGGGGATCAACAACTCACGCTACACACCGTGATCTATGGTTCACAGGAATTTCGGGACTCCGATCTTCGGGAGTCTTCCCCGTTCCAATGTACACTGCCTTCAAATACCTGAACTCCGAACTAGTAGATCAAACGACTGATGTCCAACTCCAATCCATGGTCTACGTTTAGTCTGGGCTCCAGGCTTCGGAGCTTTTCATGACACAACAATCCAAATATTCCAAACACTGAACTGGCGAAAGGATGGGATCCACGATCCACGTGTCCCCGTCGACAGATGGTCGAGATGGACTCTGGCCTTCGAGCCTTTAGGAGTCCTCGATCCAAAACAATTTACACCCAAGATTTTTCGGAGCATCGAACTTTGAACCATGCTCGATCTATGGACATGTATACTTATGTCCGACGACCAATATGAAATCCGAGCTTCGGGACTTTTTCCTCCCCCACAACACACACCTAAAAACTTCTGGAGCAGTGAAGTCTGAAGGACTTAGACGGTCAATGATCATGCTCCTTTTTCAGTCTGATGATTGTAAAAGATCTTACTCCTCCTTGAGTGGATCTCGTCCACCCAACCTCCAAATGAAAATGATTCTCCCTCCAAGGAATTTTACTCATTATTCTTCCTGAGCTTTGTCACTCTAAGTGACTCGAACCTTGGTGCACACCTTGCGCTTCTCTCCTAAGCTTGAGACTTAAACAAATATCCCACACACTATTTGCACTCTCTCTCCTTAGAACTTTTTCAACACTTCACTAAGTGTTGTCCTTGTGCACACCTTGCAAGGGACTTACCTTTGAGATTTTATACTCAAACGAGTATATATGCACTCCTTGCACTCACTCTACTCACTTCACACTATCTCTCCTGAGCTTCTTCAACACTTAATAAAGTGTTGACTCTGTGCACGCTTTGCACTGACCTCTCCTCTGAGATTTTATACTCCAATGAGTATATGCACACTCCTTGCGCTCACTCTGCATAAAATTACGCAATCTCTCCTGAGTTATGGAATCTGTAAACGACTCTGCCTTCACACTCCTTACATGGGCACTGTGCACTCCTTGCACCAAGATTTCAGAAGAGAAACAATTGAAACTTACAGAACATCATAGGTTCATTCATTCAACCATTAAGTACACATACAGGCATATAAACACAAAAACTAGATAACATAACATTACCTAAATACTAAGAGATAAGCAAAACCAAAGATTGGAAGCAAATCTCTTCTTTTATATTACTCCAACAAACATTTACAAGGGTTATTTCATCTCTCAACTTCTCCTCTTAACAACAATAACAACAACTCTATACAACTCTCTTCAGTAGCAATAACAATAAACTTCAACATCTCTTCTCAATCTCTCTCTCTTCTTAGCAGCCTCTTTTGGGCATAGATTACATGTATTTATACATGAGGGGGCTTCTCGAGCCTTCCCTCCAGATTATCTTAGTTCTATCATATCACATTAAAATCATCCTACCACTAATCTTATTACAATAAATGAATAATTACAACCCATATATGAGTCTATGCTCAAAATATGTACAATCCTACAGGTAATTAAAGAAATTATAATCTCTTGGAGTGTTTACAATGGCTCAAGCCTCAAAATATTACGGGGCCTTTAATTACAATACTTTCAAAATATTAAAGTAGCGCGCTCTCCTTGGAATCCAAACTAGTTTGAATGTGCGCATTGGATGCTAAGTCATATTCCACTTGGCCTCATTGAATGTTGATGGCGATGCTCCTGCATCATACTCCACTAGGAAAAAATATTCATGGCCTCCTTTCCATGATATCCTCCACTATTGGTGTAGACCCCCCCTGCCTCAGCAGGTTCTGCACGACCTCTTGGTCTAAGGATCGTTCACGAATTCACTTATGAGACAAAGCAGCTCCTTGGGATCCCTATCAAAACCTCAACATTCAATCCACAGGTTCTTGTATGAAGACTCCACCTGTGTGAACATACACCAGGCGTGAGCTTCCGTCTCCTCACGGCCTTTGAATATGACGACCTATCTTTTCCCGAAATGGAATTTCGGGTTTCGGGACTCCTTGAATCCTGATGTCGAGAGCCTCTACCTTCTCGATCCTCTGATCTTTGAAATGTCGAAATGCCGAAATGGCACTCAAAGACGACTATCCCCTTGAGCCATATCTCAATCCATGTGATCACTTTTCCCCATGACCGCAGTCTTCTTCAGGGTTTTCAACATCAAGAGTCCAAGCTCTTAGTTATTGGGATTGTCGAAGTGTCGATCCCCGAAATACAAAAATCCTTGGCCCAACTTTCTCCTCCAAAGTTGTGTCGCACTTCGTGACTTTGAGACTTTCGATGTGAAGTATCACGGCTTCCTGTCCTCAAGACTTCCGAAAAGACGATTTTCGGAATGTCGAAAATACCTGTGTCCCGACTTCCTCCTCCTTTCACGATTTTGGGTTTTTCGATGCCGAAATGCTCTGACCTTATGTCTACGGGATCCCCGAAATGTCGAAATACAAAATCCCCACCTTCATTGTCTTGCTCCCAGGACACGTCGCGCTTTCACAACTTCGGGATTTTCTTACCCAAGCGCACCGACTCCTTGTCCTCTAGGACTTCCGAAATTTTGAATCTCGATATTCCGAAATGCCGAAATGGTTGATCTACGACTATTCCTCCGAACGCTTTCGGAGTTTCCCATTTCGAGACTTCGTGATTCCCGCTGCACCAATTCCTTGACCCTTCGACCTCTCGGTATCCGAAATGCCAAAATACTGAATCCTGAAATGTCGAAACTCCACTCATGTGGGAGATCAATGGCTCTGAGCCCTTCGGGATTCCCTTGGGTCAAGAGTCCCGAAATCTTACCCTTTGCATGCTCGGTTCCCGAAGTGCCGAAATGCTGAAATTTCGGTCTATGTCCCTCTTGAACCAACGGCTACGATCCAACTGGATCGAGGGCTCACATCCTTTCGAGAATTTTCCCGAAACCTTGACTGGTCACCACGTGTCCTCCTGTTCGATGGTCACGATGCTTTTAGGACATTGACGAGTCCTCTTCTCTGCATATGGGGGCTAAACCTCGTGCTCCTTTTCCTAGATCCGATGGTTATCAGCTATCTGTGCAAGATCTGATGGCTCATATCTGTTCCTTCCTTGTGCGCTCTTCTACTTCTACCTGGATGTGAAAACTTCGACGATCCAGATCTTGCTTCTCCAACTCCGATCCAACGGTAGTTGTAGCTCCCTCATGAGCTAGTGCTTCTTCCTTGTGAGCCTTTGTTTCTTCCCAATCCTTGGAAGAATTTGAACTTACCAAAGGTCTTGACCTTTGTCTCTGATACGAATCCTGTACTCACAGCTTCTGTCCGTGCCTTTGAAAACACTTTCCCTCCTGAGCTTCCTCGAACTCAGAATTTTCAAAGGGTCTTCCCTTCGACCTTTGCAACCTCTCGGCTATGGTCTGGTCATGAAAGTGCTCTTCCTTATGAGCTTCTTTTTTACTCAGACATCTGGGGGATTAACCCTTTTTCCTTCTCCCTCAGATGAAGAATATGATGCCTTATTGGCAGTCTCTTGCTCAAGCAACTCCTTGCTGAGCCTGCAGGGTGTTCAACAAACCTGTGAAGGTCTTGTTCCTTGGACACTTCTTGTCATTCCAGAACTCAAAAGAGTCCTTTCTATGCACTCTTGCACCAACTCAATGCACTCTTGCACCAACTCAATGCCCTCTTGGCAAAGTCCCCCCAGAGTCTTCAGTAACTCTGTCTTCTCACTGAAATCAAGATAGAGTTCTTCTCCTGTGCACTCTATGCACTTGCTCAAATGTCCAACATGACAGAGCTCTACAAAACCTGCAGTGGTTCCATATTCCTCTCTGAACTCAACCAAAGTCCTCCTGTGCACTATCTGCACTTTCTCAATACCCTCCTGACAGAACTTCCACATAATCCTTCTGTGATTCTGTCTTCTCTCTGTGCTTTATATGCACCTGCTCAAATTCCCTCTTCGCAGAGCTCTCACAGAATTCCTTAGAATTTGTGTTTGTCATGTGCTCTCTTCTGCACAATCCTACCTCCAAGGTATTCAACAACCTTGAGGATTCTCCCCTGAGTCTAAGACCTCAGATGGTGCACCCTCCTGGCGCATCTTTGTCCAAATTCCGCAGAATTGGAAGTTCCCTCTATGCACTAGCTTTCAGAACCCGCAGTGTTCTTTCACGCCCTCTTGGCATGAAGCCTCAAAGATCCCCAAACCTGAAATCAAAGAACCCACAGATAACAGAACCTATCTGTTCCCACAAATGCATACCTAACATACATCTACAACATATCATCAATACACACATGAAGACATTCATCATACACAGAATAACATGTAGGAAAAACTTTTTTTTTTTTTGTATTAATGTAAAATGTCTCTTTTACAATGTGTTTGAGCTTGGAATGCAACATAGTCTCGTATCTCCTCTCTTCTCTACTCTAACTCCTTTTCAAAATAAGATCTAATATCTTTTACATGAGGGGGATCTTCGAGCTCTTCCCTCCAAGCTACCTACCCTATTCAATTACATTGAATTCATAATTAAATGGTTGTCTAGTCTAGATTGGATCTAGATCCTAGCCTTACAACCATTAAAGGCTATCTACATCTAAAGCCCATGTATAGGTATGGCCGTTTGGCTCTAACAGTCTTACAAATATTAAATGCCCTTAATTCAAATTCAAAATATGACAGGGATGGGGCCTCTCTTCCTTGAATGCGCTGAGTGGGTTGGTTGGCTGGCGTATAGTTGGCTTGGGAGCGATGTTCCTGCATCATACTCCTTTGTTGCGAAAATTCATGAGCTCCCGCTCATGAGCTCTCTACCCTAGCTGTTAAATCCTCCTGGATCCCAAACAACTCTTTGGAGTTGTTCCTCTACTCCATCTCTCTACCGCTATTGTCTCCCTTCTGCTCAGCTTCTTCTTGCTGGCAATCTCTTGTGTTGACTTCAACATTAGCTTCCTGATCTGCTCAATCTCCTTATCCAGCTGCTCCAATGGCTGACTTTGTTCATGCAGTCTCCTCTACTAGAATTTCTTTTTGCAAATGGGCAGATCATCATGATCCCCCATGCCATCTCCTCCACCTCTTGTGGTCTTAACTTGCCACTATGTGGCAAATTCCAATTCTGCAATCTCATTACTGAGTTGTTTCTCAGCTTCTCCCTGTGATAGTGTTGTTGCTCCCAACTCTCCTACTGGTGTATCTCCAACTCTCTCCATCTTCTCCTTAGACTGGAATTCACCTTCATTTGCTTCCAACCTGATCTGTTGGATGTGCATGCCATGCACCTTCACTCTTCTCTCTAGGGATTCAAACTCTTGATACAGCTCAAAAAAATCTATGATGTCTACTTCCTCTTTGTTTTGTCTGGCTGCAAGCTTCAGTGCTGCAGTCATTTCCTTTTCAGCTTCCCGGCTGAAAATTTTGAGCCATTCCTCGGAATGCTCATTTTCTTCTTCTGCTTGGGCATCCTCTAACATCTTCTCCAATGCTCCAATAGTCACAGATGGTTGTCCTTCTGTTGCTGCATCAGTAACATATGCTCTTGCCTTAACTGGGCTATGTGGCAGGAATATTTCAATTCCTCCAATGGTCATAATGCTCTTCTAATCCTCCTGCTGGATGGTGCAAGTTTTTAACTTGTCATCATATTCATTCACATGGCTTGTAAAACCACCTGAATCTTCACTTGTTAGCACTCCTTGCTGATCTGAACTCACTCTTGAGTTCATGAGACTCTCACATGGCCTCATTTTCTCTCGCTTGCCCACCTAACAATATGGGATTCATGCCCTGCCCTCCTAGCAGTCTATGAGATCCTTCGATCCCATCTCATTGCCAATCTGACAATCTATATTTCTCTCTCTGCACACATGGCAGTCTCTGAGATCTTCAGTCGATCTCTATTCATCCTTAATGTCACCGAGATTTCTTCCAACCTCTGGTTCACATACCTAAACCATCTCATCTTCATCATTCTTGAGGCTTTCAGCATGCCTCAGCCATCCTCTTATCAACCTCCACTATCTTTTGGCCACCAATTCCTTGACTGGCCACTTTTCTTTTGTCGTCATGGGCCATTCATATACCCATCTTGACCTAGCATGCTGTTGCATCTGTAATGCCACAATTTCCATCCTCACTTTGATCTCGGCGAGTTCTTTGTCTCTCACAGCGTTTTCCTGTTATTGATGGATCTTCTTTCCACCACATCCATGACCTTCAATAACCATCTTCCTGTTCCTGTCTGCCCTCCTAGAAAACCTGTTGCTATTACTCTACAATCCTGAGTGCTTCCAGCCTCTCTTCTACAGTCCTCTTGACTGCCTTCCTGACTATTTTCCTTGACTGCTGCCTACCTACAAACAATCACCACAGAGTTTCCAACACTCTGCCTTCTCCTGCCTGTCTTTGCAAGCTTCCTCTGATACCAAACTGATGTGTATCAGGGTGTTTTCCTTTCTACTCCCTCTACCTGAAATATACAAATAGAGTCAAGCTCTGATACCACACTTGGTGCAAACTCCCCCCTACCTCAACAGGTTCTGCATGACCTCTCGGTCTAAGGATCGTTCACGAATTCACTTCTGAGTTGAAGCAACTCCTTGGGATCCCTATAAGAACCTCAACATTTGATCCATAGGTTCTTGTATGAAGACTCCACCTGTGTGAACATACACCAGGCATGAGCTTTCGTCTCCTCACGGCCTTTGAATATGACCGCCTATCTTTTCCCGAAATGGAATTTCGGGTTTCGGGACTCCCTAAATCCTCATGTCGAGAGCCTCTGCCTTCTCGATCCTCCGATATCCAAAATGCCGAAATGCCGAAATGGCACTAAACGACAACTAGCCCCCTGGGCCATATCTCAATCCATGTGATCACTTTTCCCCGTGACCGCAATCTTCTTCGGGGTTTTCAACATCAAGAGTCCTGGCTCTTAGTTATTGGGATTGTCGAAGTGCCGATCCCCGAAATGCCGAAATCCTTGGCCTGGATTTCTCCTCCAAAGCGGTGTCTCACTTCGCTACTTCGGGACTTCCAATGTGAAGTATCCCAGCTTCCTGTCCTCAAGACTTCCGAAAAGTCGATTTCCAGAATGCCGAAAATACCTGTGTCCCGACTTCCTCCTCCTTTCGCGATTTCGGGTTTTCTGATGCCGAAATACTCCGACCTTATGTCTACAGGATCCACGGAATGCCAAAATCCAAAATCCCCACCTTCAATGTCCCGCTCCTAGGACACGTCGCACTTTCAAAACTACGGGTTTTTCTTACCCAAGCGCATGGACTCCTTTTCCTCCAGGACTTCCAAAATTCTGAATCCCGATATTCCGAAATGCCGAAATGGCTGAACTACGGCTATTCCTCCGAACTCTTTTGGAGTTTCCCATTTTGGGACTTCGCAATTCCAGCTGGACCAATTCCTTGACCCTTCGACCTCCCGGTATCTGAAATGCCGAAATACCGAATCTCGAAATGTCGAAACTCCACTCCTGCAGGAGATCAACGACTCCGAGCCCTTCGGGATTCCCATGGGTCAAGAGTCCCAAACTCTTACCCTTTGCATGCCCGGTACCCGGAGTGCCGAAATGCTGAAATTTCAGTCTATGTCCGTCTTGAACCAACGACTACGATCCAACTGGATCGACGGCTCGCATCCTTTCGGGAATTTTCCCGAAACCTTGACCTCTCCCCACGTGTCCTCCTGTTCGATGGTCACGATGCTTTTGGGACTTCGATGAGTCTTCTTTTCTGCATACGAGGGCTAAACCTCATGCTCCTTTTCCCAGATCCAATGGCTATCGACTATCTATGCAAGATCTGACGACCCAGATCTATTCCTTCCCTATGCGCTCTTCTGCTGCTACCTGGATGTGAAAACTTTGACGATCCAGATCTCACTTCTCCAGATCCGATCTAACGGTAGTTGTAGCTCCCTCCTGAGCTAGTGCTTCTTCCTTGTGAGCCTTTGTTTCTTCCCAATCCTTGGAAGAATTTGAACTTACCAAAGGTCTCAGCCTTTGTCTCTGCTATGAAGCCTGTACTCACAACTTCTGTCTGCGCCTTTGAAAACACTTTCCCTCCTGAGCTTCCTCGAACTTAGACTTTTCAAAGGGTCTTCCCTTCATCCTCTGCAACCTCTCGACTATGGTATGGGCATGAAAGTGCTCTTCCTTCTGAGCTTCTTTGTTACTCAGACATCTGGGGGATTAACCCTTTTTCCTTCTCCCTCAAATGAAGAATATGATGCCTTCGTGGAAGTCTCTTGCTCAAGCAACTCCTTGTTGAGCCTGCAGGGTGTTCAATAACCCTATGAAGGTCTTGTTCCTTGGACACTTCTTGTCGTTCCATAACTCAAAAGAGTCCTTTCTATGCACTCTTGCACCAACTCAATGCCCTCCTGACAGAGTCCCCCCAGAGTCTTCAGTAACTCTGTCTTCTCACTAAACTCAAGATAGAGTTCTTCTCCTGTGCACTCTATGCACTTGCTCAAATGTCCTCCATGACAGAGCTCTACAAAACCTGTAGTGGTTCTGTCTTTCTCTCTGAACTCAACCAGAGTCCTCCCGTGCACTATCTGCACTTTCTCAATTCCCTCCTGACAGAACTTCCACAAAATCCTTCAGTGATTCTGTCTTCTCTCTGTGCTTTCTATTCACCTGCTCAAATGCCCTCCTGGCAGAGCTCTCACAGAATTCCTCAAAATTTATGCATGTCCCGTGCTCTCTTCTGCACAGTCCTACCTCCAAGGTGTTCAACAACCTTGAGGATTCTCCCCTGAGTCTAAGACTTCAGCTGGTGCACCCTCCTGGCGCATCTTTGTCCAAAATCCGTAGAATTGGAAGTGTCGTCTATGCACTAGCTTTCAGAACCTGCAATGTTCTGTCATGCCCTCTTGGCATGAAGCCTCAAAGATCCCCAAACCTGAAATCAAAGAACCCACAGATAGCAGAACCTATTTGTTCCTGCAAATGCATACCTAACATACATCTGCAACATATCATCAATACACACATGAAGACATTCATCATACATAGAATAACATGCAGGAAAAATTGTTTTTTTTTGTATTAATGTAAAATGCCTCTTTTACAATGTGTTTGAGCTTGGAATGCAATAGAGTCTCGGCTCTCCTCTCTTCTCTACTCTAACTCCTTTTCAAAATAAGATCCAAGATCTTTTACATGAGGGGGCTCTTCGAGCTTTTCCCTCCAAGCTACCTACCCTATTCAATTACATTGAATTCATAATTAAATGGCTGTCTAGTCCAGATTGGATCTAGATCCCAGCCTTACAACCATTAAAGGCTATCTACATCTAAAGCCTGCATATAGGCACAACCTTTTGGCTCTAACAACCATCCAAATATTAAATGCCCTTAATTCAAATTCAAAATATGAGAGGGTCGGTGCCTCTCTTCCTTGAAGGCGTTGAGTGGGCTGGCTGGCTAGCGCATAGCTGGCTTGGGAGCGATGCTCCTGCATCAAATATCTTTCCATGCTTCTGGATATTAGTTTCAGTTATCCAACTGGCATCTTCTGTTGGAACATAGTTACCAACTTAATGAGAACTGTGACCTCAAAACGAGAACTCTGGCCCAAAAAACCCATATTTTTTCATAAAAAACATCAAAACCAACCCCCAAATAAAAAAGTGGTGCTACCGGTAGCACCATTTTTTTAAACGGGGTCAAAATTACAACATTTTTCAAACATTGCCTTCAAAACTTAGACAGTAGCTCAGAAAAACCTTAAAATTAGCACCTAAAAACAAAAAATATGTTTTTGATTTTTTTTTCTTTTCAAAACGTTAAATTTTGAGATCATTTGAAATCGTATTTTTATCACTTGGTACCATTAAAACCAAAACCTCAAAATCAACCATCAAATTCAAAAGTACTGCTATCGGTAGCACCCATTCTAAAATTGGGGTATTAAAATGACACATTTTTATAATATGGTAAAAGAACTCATCATTACTGTAAACAAAATCATAAAAACAACCCTTAAATGTTTACTTTTTAAATGTTATCATCATGCAAAGGACAAGGTAATACATAATGCCATGAAAATATCATAATATACTTTAAAAATTCAACGACATTTTTTAATAATTTTTTCATTTTAACAATAAAAATGTAAATACAAGTTACATTGAATGAAACATAAATAGTTTCTTAAAAGTATTGTTATATTGACCATATTCAAAACATATGAGGTAAGAAATTTTATTATATTATCCATAATAAAAAAACATATCATTCATAAAACATAACAAAAGATTCATAACTTCATGTAAGATCATATGTAAGTTCAATGGTCTTTTTTAGTTACCATACAAACATCATTTGGATCAAAAATTCTTAAAATGTTCCATACACTTATTTAGATTGACTCGTGGTGTCAAGGGAATTGAAATATATAAATAAGGGAGAAAAGTTAAATTAGTGAAACATGAAGTCGGTGGAATTCTTGTAATGTTGTTGCCTTGTCAGTAGTTGATTCTATATGTTGCCTTTGAATTCTTGTAATGTTGTTGCGATCGTTTTAAATTTGTAATTTGTAACCATCTTTTACATTCACTCATATTTTGCTGCTGATATCTACATCCACTCATAGTTTTATATTCTTGTTTCCAAGTTTTATACTCTTCATATTTACATCCACTCATAGTTTTATATTCTTGTTTCCAAATTTTATACTCTTCATCTTAACTTCTGTAGATTCGGATGATGGGAAGGTTTAACTGAAAAGTGAAAAGTTAATTGTTAGATTTTGCAATTGAACGGTTTGTTGGTTTCTTTATATGCTTCTTTTCATTAGTAGAGAAGTTTCTAATTTTTTAAAATCTTTTTTTAGAAGTTCTAAGTTTCTCAGCTTTGAATTTTATTTCCACTAATACAACCATAGCTTTAGTACTATATAGAACTAGCTTTAGTACTATATAGAACTCAATACCTAGCCAGGGCCTTACTCCTTTAGGTGAAAAATCCCACCTGAATGTGCCATATGAATTTAAGATCACACTAAAAATAATTAAAAGTGAGAAGAAGCTAGTTTTAATGGTGTATAAGATAACGAAGGAGTTTGAATTTGTACATTAGTATTACATGAAAAATGAGAAGAAGCATGTTCTAATTTGATGCCAGTACAGTCGTTTATAAGGAGTTTGAATTTGTACATCTGGAGTGCCAGTACAGTCATTTATATACCAAAACCATTGAATGGACAGGAAGAAGCTGGAAATTCAATATAAGCTGGAGTTGGACAATTGTATCGAGCTCCGTTGTCCAGTGCTTTCTGGAAGACCCTAACGGTGACCGCTCAAACATAGAGATGATGAATACCATCTGATCTGAATTTCAATTTCAAGTCTTTTTCTTCTCATCTATAACGGTGACAATTGATCTAATCTCAATTTCAAGTCTTTTTCTTCTGATCTCCCATCTGATATTTGGTACAGCTCTGTTTCAGTGCAGAATTGTTAAAATCACCAAAACACGCATCTGTTAGTAAACTTTCAAATCAGTAACATCACCTTGAGTGGGTGGACGAAACTCAAGGGAATTGAACCTGGGCCAAGGCTCTGATACCATCTTAAATATTTGTCATTACACCAAAACCCGCAAATGTTAGTAAACTTCCAAATCAACAACATCACCTACCTTGAGTGGGTGGTTAATCCCATGTTCCCAACCTTGAGGTTAGTCCACGAGAGGTGTCGCGGTTATTCCAACACCCTTAGTCCACTGGTTGTTAGTCCAAGAAGAATTAGCCTTGTAAAGTAGGCAAGCTGTAGCTTCCTTCGCGAAAGTAGAAAGTATATTTGACCAAGCTGTAATTCCTCGCAGGGAGGAAGCTCCGAAATAATTTGGCTATATTCACTATGGTAGGATCTACCGAAGTCATTAAGTTTACGTGCCATCTGTGTCTTTTTTAAACGTGTAGGATAGATCTGTGTCTTTTTTACAGATCTATCGAAGTCTTGTTTACGTGCCTTCGATTTCTTAAGATTGTCTTTAATTCTTTAATATCTAATATTTAATTCTTTGTTTTTCTAAACTGCAACCAAGAAAAATTAATAAAAATCATTTAGACTCTACATAAAACGAGAGTGCCAAGATCTTGAAGTTTTATTGAGAATCTCAAAACAGTTGGAAAGGCGGATTCTCAAAACAATTAATAAAAAACATTCAGACTTTACATAAAACTAAAGTCTTAAACTTCAGAGTATTGTTTAAAATCTGGAGAACCACGAAAGGGAATGACTAGGAATGATCTCCTCTGTGATACAGAGGTTTCTACTT
>ML815331.1:99684-124635 GCA_009831015.1 Picea engelmannii
TATTTCTCATGCAAAACTTCTTAAATGAATGGTTGTAGGTTAAATCTCTTGCATTTATTGTTACATTGTTATTATTTTGCTTAATCATTGAAACCCTAGGTAGCAAGCACACAAGTAGGTCCTTGCTATATGTCCCCATGGTAAAAAACTTGTTTTAGCCATTGATTAAGGATGATATAGCCTAGCCGTTGCTACACTAATTCCCCTTTTTCTGAGTTATATTTTGAACATAAGTTGAAGAAAGAAGAGGTCCTAGGCCTAATTGATTTTACACCTAGGGTTTTGACTCTTAGGGTTTGAAAGGCCTTGCCCTTGCAACACTTTTCACCCCTAGATTTATGTTTTGAAGCTAGCCGTTTTTGCCAAGGAATTTTAAGGAAAGAGGGAGGAGCATGAGGCCTTGCTTAAGCAACACCGGAATGAGCCTCCTCCCCTTAGGGTTTTGACTCTATGGCCCTGCCATTGTAGCACCATAGAGCCTAACTCTCTTGTCCTTAGATTTAGATTCTCCCGAGACCTAGCCCTTGCTTCTTGACTCCATAATACCCTAAGGCACTAGTCTAACTCTCCAACGTTGAGATTCTTGTGCCAAAACAACATTTTCAAACTTCTTAAATTTGAAACCCTAACTAAACCTAACGTCTCACTAACCCTAATTCAATGATGACTTCATGCCTAGTTTGAACTCTTGGTTGATAGAAAACATTGTGGCTTGGTCACCTAGCGATAGACATTGATGTGTTGATAATTTTCATTGGCCTATTTGCAAAACGTTGAGCTCTTTTTCTATAGAACTAACCCTAAATAAAGATGACGTTGCCTCTTGCAAGATTGACGCAACACTCTTGTTATATATGAGCATTTGATGATATTTTATGCTAATTCAAAGACTGAATATATACATTGAATGTTATATCATTTCCAGTGTTTATTGAGAAGTAGTATTATAAGCCATAGTCATTTTTGCAATCATTGACTTCGTCAATAATTATTGTTATTTATGCTCATGTATATTAAAAGTTGATAGTCATTAATCTATGACGTGCTAACCACTATTTGCATGCATACGTTTTATTGTTGCCTTGTCTCGCATACAGGTGCCTATTCTGTGGTTTATCTTCATCTTGACTATCTTCTTGGCAGTAATCTATGGAAGGGAAAAATTACCTCGATCCTTTAATCCTTAGCCTTTCAAAACCCCAGATTGCCAGGGACATCTCCCTTGGGTTTAGCCACCCTAAATAGAAAGAGCCCCCCATCGAGGTGACATTGGGTGGGGAAGCTCCTGTTACGCCAATTTGATCCTTACCTTTCAGCTGCCTAACCTAGACTACAAACTGAGCGATAACATTTTGGCGTCGTTGCCGAGGAACACTGAGTCAATCTTCCTCAACGAAAAATCCTTTGGTAAGCCTTGCCTCAAAGACCTTTCTTTTACAATCTTACCTGGCGACTCCACTAATACTTTATTCCCCCTATTCTTTGGTAGTTTCAAGAAAAATATCTGGCGACTCCACTGATGACGAAGCCAACAATGACTTCACAATGGGATCCCGGGAATTACAAGCCTTTGGATATGAGAAAAATCCCAGGATACCCGAGACAAATGCCCCCGATATCCAAGAGATGGCTCCCTAGATTCACTGGTGACAATGGGGAAAGAGTTGACTTTCATATGAGTGAATTTTATTCTTACTTTATGTTCCACCTTGTCAATGATGATGTTGAGGATGTAGTGATGAAACGTTTTTCAAACACTCTTCATGGGAATGCTAAGAAGTGGTATGATGACCTTCCTAATGCTAGCATCACCTCTATGAACCAGTTGGAAGAAGTCTTTCTTGAAGAATGGGGCATTCAGTCAGAAGACATCTCGGTACTTCTAACAAATTTTGACCATATAAAACAAACTGAGAATGAAACCCTATTTGACTTTCAGAGTAGGTTTGAGGACGTTCTACATCATATTCTTGTAAGCCATCGTCCTGAAGAGGAGTATGTTGTCCATATCTATACCCATGCGATCTTGGATCACCTAGGTTTTCCCCTCAGTAAAAGGGCCCCAAAGACGCTCGATGAAGCCTATGACATGGCTAAAGGAATTGAATGAAACATCTTCTCATCCGGGATGAAGGACCTCTTCACCTCAGGTACTCTTACTATGGAAAGTTTGTATTCCCATGAAAACTTTGTTGATGATTTCCAAGAAAAAGGGAAGCAAAACATCATTCAACATGGGATGATTGAAGACATGGATGAGGAGATGGAACCTAAGAAAAATGATGAAGTATCAATGCATACCCCTCCATCCGATGAAGTAATACAAGAGCCCTTTTCTCCTGCACAACAAAAAGAAGAAGAGGTAAGTTGCGTTCCATTTCAAGATGTCGATGACACCTTGTTTCGTGATTCAGAAAATGGAGGAGAAAAGAAAGCTTTGAATGAAGTTGATGACCCTTGCTGTGAAATCGAAGATAAAGAAGCAGTCCATGAGGATGAAACAATGACATATGTTGAAAACATCGAGCTCCTCAAAGTTCCTGCGCAACAAGAGACAACAAGTTACCCTCCTATCCTAGTTTTTGATGATGCTTTACCTTGTGATGAAAAGGAGGAGGAGGATAGATTTTCAAATGTTTCAAACCCCACATGCTATGACACAGATAGTGACACTGTTGATAACAGTGATGAGTTCATACATGTTGGGAGACGTAGGTGGGATATATTTGGTTATGACCTGGATCCCATCTATGACACTAAGAGTCATTTCCAGTTGTTTCCCTTGCAATTGTCGCAACAGATTACTTCCTACCAATGGCAACAAGGAGATGAGGTTTTTACTTGTACCTTTCAAAAAACCAAGGATGACCTAGTACCTCATTCTTCTGATAATTTTCATTCTTACCTTGAGATTTTTTATGAGTACCCTTCTGAGCATTTGGACTCTTTTCACGAAGATGATTGCCAATCACCGTTGTGCTTAGATTTTAATACAAGTGAGGACATTGTTTGCCTAAAGAGGGTTTCTCGTGACTTTTTACCCCAACCACCTGTTATCACTTTGCCATGCTTTTCCATTAAAGGTGTAGTTGGGAAGTACCTTTTTTATGTTGAGTTTCCTCCTTGGCAAACCCTAGACTCCAAGGGTTGGTTGGGTAATGCTAGTTCCAATCAGTTTTTCAACTTTCCCTTGATAGTTTTCCAGTCGTCTGCTAGACCTTTGTTGATCCCTTATTTGACTTCAGAGCGTGAGGATGCCCTAGGTAGCCAATTTGCAGGCCCTTTGAGTCAGTTTTTTGAACCTTGCTCTCCTCATGACCCTTTCTTGAAGTGGATTGAGTACTTTCCTTAGTGATGGACTTGGCAGGATTTTATCCCTCCCACCCGCCTCCATGAGTTATATTCTGACCTTTCCAATGATATGATATACATTGTAACTCATGACATTTTTATGCTTGACTTATCACTGTTTTGGTTTATGATGAAGCACAAAGGCAGGTATCAAGGGACGTTACTGGATTGGCTTCATTGGTTGTTTGACTACACCAACACGCAGCCAACATGTAACTGCAGGTGAGTGTTTTTCTTTCTACCTGCATCCATGATTACTTTATATACACATATATTATATTTGCAGGGTGGCAATACCACCCCACCTTTTTTCGTTGATCCTTTCTTGTCAAGTATGAGCAGGTCTACAGGTTTATGCCAGAGATTGTTGAGGTTCTCATGCGCTCTATGGTTAGAACATGTCCCTAAGTTGGAGCCAGATGTTATCCCCGATATCTAGGGATAACTAGGAGATCATGTCTCGAGGCCCACAGGTCCTAGGCATGGAGTACTAAGAGCAGGATTGACCTAAGCATGGCCCTGGAGGGCCCATCCTTCCTCTTTTTCGTCAGACTTGTCCTGTCAGCAGCAGCAACTTCCATCACCATCGTCTTGGACTTGCATCGGAGAGGAATCTTGCTCCATGAGGTAATTGGTCCAAGGTATCATGGTATGTGTCATTTTTTTATCATTATAACCTTCTTATATATGAATTAGGTTCCTTTCATTTTTTATGACTTCTTGGATCTTACACTAATCCACTTGAGCATTGTTGGGGTGATTTAGCAAGCTTGTATTCATGGGTTTTGGTTAGCCACCAAAGGAGATTTGCAGGGCCATCCTTCCGCTCCCACCATTCTATCATATTACATCTTATCTCTCGCACATCCATCCCATTCCCCTAGTCCGACCATCATGATGACCTTTTGAGGGTTACACTTTGTCTTGTGGGAAGAAGGGGATAAAGGCCCAGGAGGTAAAAGCAGCCGGTAAAAGATAAAACCCATAGGAAATAAAACCTATATATGCTTCACCCAGGGATCCCTGAGAAGGCAATAAAAAGCCTCTCGACAAAAAAACTAAAAGGATCCTAAGAAAAATAGTAAAACAATACCTAACCAAGAGGATGGGAGGTCTCATCACGAGTCGGCCCATTATGTTCAAGGGTATCCAGCGGTATGACATTGCCACTATCTGGTCACCACGCCAGGGCAGTGACCTTTACTTGCATGGCCAAGGGAAAGGGGGTCTCATCACGAGCCAGCCTTATCATTTCTATGAAGATATCAGTGGGTAACACTGTCATCTCACCATGCCAAGGCAGTGTCCTCTGGTCAGACCTTGAAGTAAAAAGGGAAGAAAAGCAATAAATGAAAAAATAAAGGCAATAAAGGGTTTGGAAAAAATGCATCCATGACGGGTACAACTCGCCTCCTACAAAGGCACCCACAGACAACACCTGCCCTTGGTCTTACTGTGACTGGACATCCCTAGACCATATCACCTCATAAAACATGGCTTGAATAATCTTCTGAGGAAACTTTCATTTTCTTGTGGGTATTAGCCCAATAGGTTATTCTGTTGGTCTTCTTTAGCTTTGTATAGTAGATGTGTGTAATGTCTTTGAGCTCTTAGATGATATGCTAGGGGTTTCATGCATGTATTTGATAAATTTAATGATGAAATATGACTGACATTGCTATGATCCCTAGGACTGATGAGCCCATGGAGGGTGTAGTCTTTGATGTGCAGGACCATACCCGGCGGACAGGTATTAGTGGATTGGTACACATGGGGATATGATTAGTTCGGACCTCCATGGGGCTGAAGAGCCCATCAGATGGTTGTTGGGATGGCAGAGGCAGGACAACGTTGTGATGAGAATTTGCACGAAGAAGACAGAAGGACGTTCCACCAGGACACCATAGCAGAGCCCGGCCTAGGGGGGATCACCCACTGCAGATGGGACGATTTCTTTTGATGGACAGGATGTCACCTGAGGCAGCTGGATTTTTTTCTGGAGCGTGTGGCAGTGTGCTAGGGTCATTTGGCATGTATGGCAGCTTGGAGAAGCCCTAGAAGGGCCAACGTTCTGCTTCCTGGATGATGATCTTGCCCAAAAAGGGCCAATGTCTCCCTTAGAGGGGCCTGGCGTCTCCCTTTTGAGCTCATATTGTGACATTTTTAGCATTTAATGTGACAAATAGTGTAATATTGTTATTCATCCTTGTCGGCTGTTTTAAATGACCTATTTTTGTAATTAAAGGTCATTAGGATGATATAAATAGAGGATGTTGCCTCTCATTTTTACATAACACAACTCACTCTCTTGTGAGAGAATCATTTTTAGTCTTTTGTCTTGGTATTTTTCTCTTGGAAGGGAGGCGCTACTCTTGTGGAGGATCATCTTTGGCATTTTTATGGTGTTTTCTATCATTGGAAGGTTTACAACTAGGGTTTGATAAGCTCTTCATTGATTTGTAAGTGTATTTCTCATGCAAAACTTCTTAAATGAGTGGTTGTAGGTTAAATCTCTTTCATTTATTGTTACATTGTTATTATTTTTCTTAATCATTGAAACCCTAGGTAGCAAGCACACAAGTAGGTCCTTGCTATATGTCCCCATGGTAGAAAACTTGTTTTAGCCATTGATTAAGGAGGATATAGCCTAGCCGTTGCTACACTAATTCCCCTTTTTCTGAGTTAGCTTTTGAACATATGTTGAAGAAAGAAGACATCCTAGGCCTAATTGATTTTACACCTAGGGTTTTGACTCTTAGGGTTTGAAAGGCCTTGCCCTTGCAACACTTTTCACCCCTAGATTTATGTTTGGAAGCTAGCCGTTTTTGCCAAGGATTTTTAAGGAAAGAGGGAGGAGCATGAGGCCTTGCTTAAGAAACACCGGAATGAGCCTCCTCCCCTTAGGGTTTTGACTCTATGGCCCTGCCATTGCAACACCATAGAGCCTAACTCTCTTGTCCTTAGATTTAGATTCTCCCGAGACCTAGCCCTTGCTTCTTGACTCCATAATACCCTAAGGNGAATGAGCCTCCTCCCCTTAGGGTTTTGACTCTATGGCCCTGCCATTGCAACACCATAGAGCCTAACTCTCTTGTCCTTAGATTTAGATTCTCCCGAGACCTAGCCCTTGCTTCTTGACTCCATAATACCCTAAGGAACTAGTCTAACTCTCCAACGTTGAGCTTCTTGTGCCAAAGCAACATTTTCAAACTTCTTAAATTGGAAACTGTAACTAACCCTAACGTCTCACTAATCCTAATTCAATGATGACGTCATGCCTAGTTTGAACTCTTGGTTGATAGAAAACGTTGTGGCTTGGTCATCTAGCGATAGACATTGATGTGTTGATAATTTTCATTGGCCTATTTGCAAAACGTTGAGCTCTTTTTCTATAGAACTAACCCTAAATAAGGCTGACGTCACCTCTTGCAAGCTTGACGCAACACTCTTGTTATATATGAGCATTTGATGATATTTTATGCTAATTCAAAGACTGAATATATACATTGAATGTTATATCATTTCCAGTGTTTATTGAGAAGTAGTATTATAAGCCATAGTCATTTTTGCAATCATTGACTTCGTCAATAATTATTGCTATTTATTATCATGTATATTAAAAGTTGATAGTCATTAATCTATGAAGTGCTAACCACTATTTGCATGCATAAGTTTTATTGTTGCCTTGTCTCGCAAACAGGTGCCTATTCTGTGGTTTATCTTCATCTTGACTATCTTCTTGGTGGTAATCTGTGAAAGGGAAAAATTACCTTGATCCTTTAATCCTTATCCTTTCAAAACCCCATATTTCCAGGGACGTCTCCCTTGGGTTTAGCCACCCTAAATAGAAAGAGCCCCCCATCGAGGTGACAGTGGGTGGGGAAGCTCCTGTTACACTAGTTTGATCCTTACCTTTCAGCTGCCTGACCTAGACTACAAACTAAGCGATCACACAACCTTCAAGTTCTGATCTATAATGGTGGACACGGAGATCAAATTTTTCTTTATTCCTGGCAGATACACCACATTGTGAATGTGACGAACAGTACCATTTGCCAATGTCACAGGAATGTCTCCATATCCCTTGATCTGATGAGCGTGGTCATCTCCAAGATATATGCTGGCACCATTCTGTGTTTCTTTAAAATTAACATACCAATTTTTATTACAAGTCATATGTACTGGTGCTCCAGAATCCACAAACCAGGCATCAGAATCATCAGTTTCAGCAGATAAAGCAGCGTTAGACACAAATAGCCTAAGATCTCATGAGTCAAAATTCAGGGGTTCATCAATATCATCACTAGCAATAAATAATCTGAGATCTTGATTTGAAGATTTTTCTGCATAATGACCTGAATGTGTTCTTGGTTTATTCCTAGCCTCATCACTTTTCTTCTTATGACAGTCTTTAACAATATGTCCAAGTCGACCACAATAAAAACAACTCTTTGACTCATTCCTATCAGGTTGCATACCTTGATTTGGAGGTTGTCTTCTCTGCGATGCACTGCCTCTTTGCCATGAACCACCTCTCTGCCATGAACTGCCTCCTTTGCCTCTTACTCCTGATCTCCCTCTCGCAGATCTATTATTTGACCACAGTGCCAAATCTTTTCTCGGAGGCTTCAGATTCCCACGCCTCTCTTCCTCTTGCAGCAAAATACCTGTCAGTTCATCAAACGTAGGAGGTTTCTCCCTTGTTGCAAGACCTGTTATGAACATATGATAATATTCTAGCATACCATTTAAGGTAATAGTGACCAGATCAATGTTGGAAACAGTTTCCCCTATATTTACTAGCTTGTCCTTCACCTCTTTAATACGACCCAAAAATGAACTAACAGATTCATCTCCATCCATCTTAATGCCTAGCAATTTAGTTTTCAGAAACAAAATGTGATTTGTGTTGCTAGTTTCATACAATTCTTTAAGCGTTTTCCATGTTGCAGCAAAGGTTGTAGCTTCTCTAATATGTGGAATTATGCTATCTTTAACAAACATGAGCAACAATACCTTTGCCTTGTTTTTGTGCTTCTCCCAATCTTGGATCTGTGATGTTGTCGCACCTGCAGCCGCATCAGGTTTCAGTTCATTTCCCTTCGCAATATTCCAGACACCATAGCCCTCCATGAGCGTTTGCATCTTGAATTTCCAGTGAATGAAATTTGAGCCATCTAGCTTGTTGGCTTCGTTGAGGTAGGTCTCTGCTAGAGGATCCGCCATCTATGCAAGTTAGTCTCTGCAAGTGAATCACCAAAGATATGCAACTTTTTGTCGAATACTGAGCAGTCCATCACTCTACCTTTGGATCCACTGATCCAAATCTACCTCTGTTCTCATCTTAAATCATACATGCATGCACCTTAATATCCAAAATATCCACTTTTTAAATAGCCACTTCACTATTTAAAAGACTTATAACTCCCTCTTCACCTATAGATACCTCACACCACTTTATATATAATAATAAAAAGTTCCTTAAGAGAAACCCCCCTTTTTTGTTTTAATACACATGCATGCATCCACTTTAATAATAAAACTCACTTTGATAAAAAAAAAACTTCACAATTTTAAAATATCCCTTTTCTCATTTGCATGCATAAGAGAAGAAGTCGTGGCACTCTTATTTTTAAATGCTCCAAATATAAAAAGGTTTCACATATAAACCACATCTTTACCACACTTTACCATATGGAATAAGCCACGACTTTCATGATTCAACTCCACTCCACACATGCAAAACTATATAAAAAATATCAGGTCTCATGACTTCACGATTTCCACAAACTGCACGTGGCCTCCCTCAAAGAAAGAGTAATCGCGACTTCAACCCACGCAGCTCTTCACCATTTATCCTATGAGGTCACTGTTTCTTTAACTCGGCAAGTTGAGCGCTGGCGCTTGGTTTCAATGGAAAGTGGAGTGTTGCAGCACTATGTACGTGTAGAAGGGGTGGCACCGACGCAGCAGCGCTCTCATAAGCATTCAACGGGAGTGTCGAGGATCAAAAAATTCAATTTTAGAAGTGTGAGAGTGTCGGTTCTCTTTACCACTGTATAGGGGGGTGCTCTCAAAAAACAAATTCAAGATTTTGTTCTTGGATCTCGCCTCAGAGAGCTGGACCTCCAACCCGCTCTGATACCAAGATAAAATATGAAAAACAAACACCACGGTGAGGCTATGCTCACTTCTCTGTCATTCAATGAAGATGGATTAAATCCTTATATAGGAAAAGACTCTACCGAGTCAGTTAGTTGCAAACCAAAGACAACTAGACTCTTAACTATGAATTGACTCTTAACATGCCTACAACTGACTCTCACAACTGAAGCTTATAACTGGTGCTTACAACTGGCGCTTACAACTGGCACTTACTCCATTATTTCCAAGTAACCAGGAACAAAAGACATCGACCACCTGTTAGCCTTTGCTAGCAGAAATCTATCCATCACTAAAATTAATTACACCACTACTAAGAGAGAAGGATTAGCCATGGTGTATGTGCTGCAGAAATTTCGCCACTACTTGTTGGGAGGGCACTTTAAAATGTTTATTGATCACTCTGTGTTGAAGTACCTATTCAACAAGCCAGTGTTGGGGGGGAGAATAAGCATATGGCTTCCGCTATTCCAAGAATATGATTTTGAAATTGTAGTTAAACTAGGAAGAATGAACAAAGGTCCTGACCACTTGTCAAGGTTGGAACATGGCACAGAGCCGACTAGTCTGGAGGATACACTGTCGGATGCACATCTTCTAGCCATTAAGAAGATTGATGACCACTTCACCGACATAGTCTATTTCCTGTCAACAGGCATGGCACCTAGTGAGTATACCATCCCACAGAAGAAACAACTAGTCGTACGCGCTGCAGACTTTTCACTCATAGTTGGACACTTATACAAGATGGAACCTGATGAGATACTGAGGAGATGTGTTATTGAGGCAGAGCAACCATTGATCCTCACAGAATCTCATGAACGCATCGCAGGAGGAAAATATGTAGGGAAAGCAACTGCGCATAAGGTTCTGAGAGCTAGCCTTTTGTGGCCTACCTTACACCAAGATGCTAAAGACTATTCCAGAGCCTGCAATGTATGCCAAAGAGTTGGGAAACCATCCAGGAGAGATGAAATTCCATTAGCACCATGGATGATCCTACAAGCCTTTGAGAAATGGGCCATTGACTTTGTGGGACCTATAAACCCACCAGGAAAGTGCACAGGAGCAAGGTACATCATTACTGCGACATAATACTTGACTAGATGGGCCGAAGAAAGAGCAGTGAAAGACTGTAGTGAAAATATAGCATCAGGATTCATATTTGAGGACATCATAACCAGGTTTGGATGCCCAAAGATCCTTATGAGTGATCAAGGAACTCATTTCATCAATAAGACTGTTGAATCCCTAACTGAGGAATTTGCAGTCCACCATTAGAAGAGCACACCTTACCATCCTCAAGCAAATGGGACGGTTGAAGCATTCAACAATATCTTGGAGATAGTGCTAACGAAGATCTGCAGTCTGAACAAGGATGACTAGGATTTAAGATTACCAACAGTACTTTGGGCCTACAAAACCACCTGTAAGAAACTCACAATGCAAACCCCTTTCAAGTTGGTGTATGGCCTTGAAGATGTTGTCCCAATGGAATACTTGGTACCAAGCTTAAGAATTGTTGTATTTACAAACATGGATGACATTGGCGTTATTCGTGAGAGGCTTGCACAGTTGGTCGAACTAGAAGAGAATAGATTTATTGCAGAGTTCCATCAGCATGTTCAGAAGGAGTGAGAGAAGGCCTATCATGACAGGCACATCAGGAAGAAGGAATTTACACAAGGTGATTTGGTGATGGTATATGACAGCAAGTTTCTGCAACATCCTGGGAATTTCAGAATGCATTGGCTCGGTCCATATGAGATTGCATATGCTACAGAAGGAGGAGTTGCGCAGCTGAAGACATTGAAAGGAGAATGGAAAGAAGGTTTGGTGAATGGGAATCGGCTAAAGTTGTAGTATGACAACCAGCTGCCTTACATCTCTCAGTAGGATCATGAATAAAAGGGTCTAGGTACCAGGTGCAGTTGAAACTAGGTACCAGACACGGAAAAGACAGTCTGCACAAGGAAGGAAAGCATGCATAAAGAAGAAAGCAAAGGCTGCACTGTGCAGTCTAAAGTCGAAGTAAAATAGAAGGATCATATCTGAAGTGCCTTGGGATGAGTCATAGGTGAGTGTTGGGGGCCTGTTGGCCCTTGGTTATGGAAGAACATGAAGATCAAGGAAGAAAAGTTGAAAAGTGAACTGCGCGGAAGACACATTGACTGTTACTGGGTCGAAGTGAGAAAAAGAGAAGAAAAGATGGAGTGAAGTAAGGAAAATCAATTCATTGGATGAGGGGATCGAGGATGACAGATCAGCAAGGAAGAAGGATCATGTACAACTCAGCAAGAGGAAAAAGCCACTGTTAGCACCGCGCAAGAAGGAAGGAAAGAGAGGCTGGAGAAGCCTGAAAAATGCGGGTCAATTTGACCTAGGGTTTCAGACACCTAGGGTTTTGACACCTAGGTTTCAGCCTAAGGATGTTGGTGAGCTATTGTAATGTATAAATAAAGATCAAGAGGACCTAGGTTGGGTTGTTGTCATTGTTACTATTGCTCGATCTAGTTGTATTGTTGATGTGAGTGATTATTGTTGCAAGAGAGAGGGAAGTGCTAAGTGTGAGAGCCTTTTGGTATTGTATATCTCCAGTTGGGTGCGGAGATCAAGTCCTGCAATTGGGTGTGCAAGAAGGGGGGAGGAAGAGAGAAGAAGAAATAAGATCTTCTAGCTAAGAGCGTAGATAAGAACTACATGCTTTACCTTAATATATTATAAGCATAGTTATGTCGACATAGCCCTAGAGAGAGGGTGAACCACATATATCTTATGCTGTGTGTATGATTGATGCTCTGTTATTTGTCATTGATATAATGTTATTTCATTGTTGTGGTAGATCATATCTATAGTTGTGCAGAGTAGAGCTAGGTTGATAAGTGATATATACATGTTGTATTTTTCTCATAGTCGATCCACTTGATATTCCCTTGGTTGTAGACATTTTTGTCCTACAACCCCCTCATAGTTTCTTCGGGTGAGACTGCATCTTCCTCGCAGGTGTTGCCGAAAGGGCCAGTAGCTAGGGCTTGTTGGTGCGCTCTTGGAGTGAACCCTGGGTCTTCCCCTGTGCCAACAGGAAGGCCAGTAAAGTATATTGTAGATGAGGAAGATGATATTGAAGAAGAAGATGATGTAGACCTAGATCAGGAATAATATGGGTTGACAGATGAAGAAGACAGAGAATATGAATCAAGCATAGGAGACAATGCACCAGTTCTTGATGATGATATCAATGAAGATATGCTCGAAAATGACATTGAAGATGATGATGATATCATCAATCCTTTCAATGGAGTTTCTAAACTGGATGTTGATACAAATATTGAGTTGGATGATCAAGAAGAAGATAAAGAAGAAGGATGATACAAATGTTGTGTTGGTCGATGAGGTACATAACTAGATATTTTAATTTGTATGAATTATTATTCTCTTTAAATAATTTTTAATTATGTGGGTTAATTACATGTTTTTAAGTTTTATTTCATTTTTGTTCTGGTAGTTTCTATGCATGATTAATATGTTGCTTTTGTTTGTTATCTATTTTATATATTGGGTATTGGGGAATTGAGAGTAATGTGAGGGGGGGGAGAGGCCATATGAGCTTTCACTTTCACGTGGTTTGCCTTGTTTAGTAGAGAATAAATTATTCTCGAAACCAAGAGAAGTTCATTCATTCATATTTATACTCAAAGATCACTACAGACCCACTCTATATATCATCTCATCTTGTCCTTGCTTCATTTTAATTTTATAATCGGTATACAAGGGTATTGTTTTTCATTTATATTGTGTTCACTATTTTGTGATGTGGTAGAATAGGAATAACACTACAAATCCTAGACCGCCATACAACCTGATCATGGATGCCATTGATTTGAAAATTTTGTTTCTTTCCAACATCATTATATTCACTATAGATTGTTTAGAGGACAATTCCTTTTCACAACAAAATTTAAACCTCATATAGGTTGGCTAACAAAACCATCATTTTTTGCAACACTACTCATAAATACATAAATATATTTTCCAAGAAACCAAAAAGTAACTTTCCCCTCGAGCTTCTAAGATCAACTTGTTATGGGAAGCTTGTTTGACATACCTACAACAAACCCGACCCTCTTGTTGATTAACATGTTGAAAAATTGGTTCAATGAAGCTCACTCTCCCTTTGTTGATCAATTATCTAGGTTGTTTCTCTTCTTATGGATGCAACTAATACCCCCTATGTCTCATATTTTAATAACATAGGCCACTCCTATGATGTAACAATTTTTCAACATGTTAATCAACCTGGCCCAATGCACGAAGATCCATAACGAAACGCACGAAGAGCCAGGCCAAGGTTGGGCGACCAAGGGCAAGGCAAGGCCAGTTGGCAAGAGGGGTGCCCAAATGCAATGCAAGGCGAGTAGGCAATATGGGCACCCAAACGCATGAAGAGACGTAACAAAAATAACCACACAAGGGAGAACTAGGCAAAAACACGAGCCAGATGACGGATAAGAACCAATTTTGGATTGGAGGTATCTTTTTTAATACGGCCTGGCTGAGGTTGGGCGACCAAGAGATTTTTTAATATGGCCTTTAAGTTTCATCCTTGCGACCATACTCCCCCTGGAACCCAAACACTTTGATTTCTTAGAAAGTGTTGGTGGAGTCCTTAGAGAAACATCCGTCGATCCCTGGTCGACATCGTTTATGGTTGAGACTAGGACGGTATCTGATCATCTTTGATCCCCCAACTTTCATTCTTGACTAATGAAAACATCCTTGGAAAATTCTTTCGCAGTGGTTCGTCTTTCATAAATCCAGGAATTTCACCTTTGACAATGAAATATGAATGCCCTCAACAGTCCCTATTAATCATTACTCTAGTCCCGAAGGCCAACACAATAGGACCAGACTCCTATAGCGTTATTCCATGCTAATGTATTCAAAGCATAAGCTTGCTTTGAGCACTCTAATTTTTTCAAAGTAACAATGTTGGAACCACCACCCAACCAATTAAGGCAAGGAGCACACCGCCGAAGAAAGGGACAGAAGAGCAGGTGCACATCGAGTAGGCGGACCGACCTTTACAACCCAAGATCCAACTACGATCTTTTTAACTGCAACAACTTAAATATACAATATTGGAGTTGGAATTACCGCGGTTGCTGGCACCAAACTTGCCCTCCAATGGATCCTCATTAAGGGATTTAAATTGTACTCATTCCAATTACCAGACTCAATGAGCCTAGTATTGTTATTTATTGTCATTACCTCCCCATGTCAGGATTGGGTAATTTAGGGTGACCTGATTGTAGACCTAGGGTACACATCTTATTTTGCTCTGAGATAGTTCATTTTGATGGTAGTGGATCCTCTTTCCCCATCATGGTGTTGCATGAGATGCTACACATTGATTCATTGGCTTATGTGGTTGATTGTTTCGATGCATGTTTATCTCTTCATGGTTACACTTGATGCTTAGATGGATAGAGGTGATATGCTTTTGGTGCTATGATATGACATTGATGGGAGGACCATCTTGTGGTTTCTTCACATTACATGCCTTTGGTTGATGGTTATGGTTTTCTTACGCCCATATGATCCATTTGGACATTTTCATATTGGTAATTGAATGCCCCTCATTTTACTTTAGCGCCCTTGTTCACTAGATGATTTCAAGCACATTGTGATGGGATTGAATTTTGTTCCTAGTAGAACACTCTCTTTCATATAATGGAAAGAAGTGTGGCCTAGTCATGTATTAGTTTCTATCCTAGCCTACTTTTATCTATTTGTCTATCTACCATTAGAGGTTGTGGTATTTGAAGTTTTCTTATGAACCTTATTCACCTTGAGTTTTGACATGTACTTAGTGCATATTTCAGGGCACTTGGATATTGATTTGCCAACATAGTTTCATGATTGATCTACAACATCATAAGCACAATTTCCAGCATAAGAATAGACCCTGCAAACCCACAGGAAGACAATAGTATACAACACTATATCAATACTCTATTGACAAATTCTACAACCTGTTTCATCATCAAACAACAGTTAAAAAAGACGTATTTTGTGGGAATAAAAGTGCCTGGAAAGGAATCCTATACACATTGGAAGCTAAATGGTAGGCAGAGAAAAGACTTTGAAAAATCTGAGGATAAGCTTCCATGGAATCCAATAAAATTAGAACTGACTGAATGCATCAGGGGTGGTTCATTTTTTTTAATCTCATAATCTTGATGCCCCTCCAGCAACACTTGATGATGAATTTTAGCAGCAAATAAAATGCACATTCATCTGTCATTAGATAAACATAATGAATGCACATAACATTTACTCATAAACAAGAAAAGACAATAGATGGAAAATTGAACAGTCTACAGTGAAAGAAACTCATGTTTCAATATGTATTCAAAATGTTTCTATTACAAGATATGTCGCCCAAGTCCCCAAATTCGAACCCCTATGTCTATGGCCTCTATGGGATTAAATAATCTTTACATAAAATTTATCAGATCCCAAATAAATGGATCGAAAATCAATAGAATCTCTAAATCAAACCAAATACAACAAATAAATATCTAGATCCCATTTTTATGGAGTTGATCCATATATTTATGTTTGATCTTTAAAAGCTCCACCTGAGCCTCCTGATAAGTGTAGGAGTCTTGTATCCTCGAATATCACCCGCTAAGACACCCATTCAATGTTTGATTGCTGAAATCTAGGTGAATTTAGACTAAATCTGCATGTACAGGAAAAATCCTAGTTTGCAGCGCAATATACACTAGGAAAACATGATTTGCGCTATATGACTATCTGTGAGAAAAATGAGTTGGAGAGTGACTTTAGTAGATAATCCAAGTGTTGGGGGAAGATGATGTAGACCTAATAATTTATGCTATGACCTGTACAACCTTCAAAACCTTCATCTTTTATTACTTTGCCCTCCTTTCATTCCATCCTCAAAATCCAGGTTTGGTGTAATAAGGTAATACTTTCATTACTTAAACCAAGTGCTGAAGGTTTTAGAAGTCATCATCTGAAGAGTAAACACCCTTTGATATGCATTTCTATTTCTTCCATTTGTTCAATATGGTTGATAATATCCATGTTTTATGGGCCAAACATATTCCCTATGCTTCAATAATCAATATTTCCCTTTGAGAAGTAATCAGAACACTCATCATCAAAATGAATCAAAGAAGAGTGTATTGTCAATAGGGTCATCATATGCAAAAATGCCAAAATTGTTGTCCAACCTGCTGAGAATCAAAATGGACAGTAAGAACTTGTCTTAAAAAAAATGAAACATTAATTAAAACATCATTTATCGACTTCCTTTAACAACAAGATTAGGGGAAGAAGTTTCTTTCAGGAAGATTGTCATATTCTCTTTGCTCAACATGTTCTTTGTCAAACAGGCATCTTCTACTAGTTTCATGTTGCTTGATCTTAGACAAAGATTTTTCTTATACATGTTCACTAACTGTGCTCTTTGTATGTCTTTCTTTCTTACTTTTTTATTCAATTTAGTAAACTATTCATCAAGATCATTCATATGCCCATTTATCACTTGTATTAGTACATCATTTCTCTTATACAATTTCTGATTTGATTCCTTTAATGCTTGGAGTTCTAACTGTGCTTCTGCATACTTGTCTTTGTTCCTTTAGCTGACAAGAATTGGTTGTACAAGAGGCTTCCCAAGCTCAAATAAAATTAGACAATCTCTCGAAACCCTTTGAGACACCTTCATACCTGAAAACTGATGATATGGGAAAAACAAAGAATTTCCCACGAGTTTGTAGCACGTCCTTTGTATTTCTCTCTACTTGCACTGACAACTCGTGAAAGTGTAGAATGATCACCAAATACATGTGAATTTTGCAATTTGAATTGTCAAGATAACTTTAAATGACCTCTAACTGACCTTGACGAGCTGATGTAGGCGAGCTCACTTTTGAAAGATTGTATCCTCATATAACCCAACAACTTGAATGAAATAATCCACTTGCTCCAAATTTGCCTCACCTAAATCTTTGTGTCGTCGATGCCTTTCAACACTGAATCTCAACACTTGGATCTATCTTCTGGAAGCTGGATAATCATTCACCTTCGGACAATCTTGTTGACATCTACAAAACTTACTTGACATCTTCAAAATCGTGTGCACCTGGTAGCTCATCGAATCTGATAGTTGGCAGGGAGATTTTTGTTTTAAAACTATATTTTTATATCCGCTCAATAGCACAAATCCCACATGCATCGGGTATTTGAGGTATGAGGACCTTTAAATTTGTCAATGGTTTCATAGTATATCGATGAGACATGTGGAGTGTGTTCTTGGCACTTGCGTTGGGCTTGTATGTTGACTTGTGGCTTGGCTTGTATTGGTTGTGAACTCTGGTATATGAACTTGACATGTAGACTTTGGTGTGTGAAATGACTTATCTTAGGATTAGACCTAGTTCACTGGAGCACACATTGCTTTTTGGTAAAAATTACAAAAAGAAAATATATTTTCTTTTTTGCAAATATAAAGAGGCATAAAACTAGGGTTTTAGGCAATACTAACAAAGCTTTTGGAATGCAGGTCAAAAGCGAGGATCATGAGGTTTCTAGTCAAAATTTGATAATAGGTGCTCATGAGACTCGATGAATTTTTATAAAAAACTATTACATAGGCAAATGATCAAAGAGATTTGACAATGCAAGCATGAAGATGCTAAAGATGCTCAAAAATTTAAGAGGATATTTTGAGTGCTAATAGTTTCCATAATACCAACACTAAGGTATCATCCATGTATCAATTTTGGCTTGACTATAATCTGTAGCAGATCAATACAATCAGAATGGTTATGCAAGCTCAATGAAGGATTTGATTTGAAATTTATTAAGCTAGAAGGAAGAAACATTTATCAGTATTGTAAAGGGGGATCTCTAAGCATTTCTTGATGTAGACATGATCTACGTCCAGCAAATTCTAAGGCCCAATATGTTGGTTTCTATCTCTAGGATTATGACAAACAAGCAGCATGTCAACAGGGCACATCACTAGCAGTTGTTGCAAGCAGCCTACAAATCTGGTTAGGACAAATTTCATCCCATTGGAACAACAGTATACATCAGTCAAAAAGTTTTTCCTATGAGGAAGAAGAGACGAGTTACTTTCAGACCTGTTTCAGTATCCATATTTCACTCCCATCACCATATTCAGGTCTGTTCATCTTTGAAAGCAATTGTATACTGGCCATGGCAGAAAGAGCACTCAAGAAAGGTGAGATACATGTTGCTATGAAGAAAGATGGTTGTTATATCTGGAGTGATCGGCCTATTGAGTGGTTTTAATGTGAATTTTGAGGTATGGATTGGTCAAACAACCAAGGGAAGGTGGGCAAATGGACCACGGATTGCACATTCTATGAGAACATTCAAATTTTTAAGTGTTTATAACCATTTTTGTGTGTCTTCCATTTGATATCTACTTTTGATGGAATTTGTTGGTACAACTGAAGGAACACACTTGGCATTTAATCACCATACCAAGAAAGTAAAAGGTTAGAGCTTCCTATCTTGACATACATTCCCATGAGGTCAACCAGTACACATTGAAGCTTTAGAGGAGAAATTTTCCTTGGGTGTTGTAGCTCCATGCCTAGGGAATTGTGACATACATTGAGAGTTGTGAATAGGTGCCTTGGGTGTTTTAGAATAGGTGATGGAAAGACCTAGAGATCAGTGCCAATATCCAACTAGGGAAATGAAGTCAAGGTGAATCAAATGGAAAATGAGGTCAAGAATAATACCCTTTAACAATTGGTCTATTTCCTTCAAAGTTTAGGGCTTGGGACCATGCCAAAAGAAAACTAGTCACTCACCCAATGAGGATCAACAATGGACTTAAAGCTCTATAAGAGGGAGATTCAATGGAATAAATCCTTTTCCACCCAAGATCAACTATGGAGAAGGTCAATACCTTGAAACCCTTGCCAAGGATCCAATGCTAAACAAGACAAGGTATAAAAAACTTACCCAAATCAACAAAGTCAAATGTGTGAGCCAAAATCCCTAGGCGCCCTCCTTCCAAGTGACAATCCTTTGCCCTTCCTTGGATCGAATTTTAGAGGTTTGTATCACACTTTAATATTTCACCATTAACCCTTATGCATAAACATATAAACAAGAAAAAGGATAAAAGAATTGACCACACTTCACCACATAGAAAGAAACCTTAACACCATAAATGCTCAAAAGAAAGATACATCGTTTAATCTCCAAAGAGAGGGAGAACTCCCAAAGTCCAACCATGAAAATGAAATGAGGAAGTGCTTCTATATTTATAGAGAAGTCTTAGCTTCCCTTACAATCCAAAAGTCCACCTAAATGCCTAAAATATGGGAGGGTGGACATCCTCCAACAAGCAAGTAAAAACATAATGTACATAGTCCACTCTAATACATCAAGTAACCCATAAAAGGGGTCCCCAAAGAAAAATGCCCTATCCACATCAGCAAGTGTTCTCCAATAGATGAGCTTGGTTATGTCATAAGTGGCCTCCAAAGGCCCTCCAAGGTGGGTTCTTTCTCCACAATTCATGTAAAGCCATGTGTCCAAGGTAAAAAACCGCCATCAAGTGTCCCAAACCATGTACCCAAAACCATGGGCCAATCCTCCAAGTGGCTCACATGTGTGGATGACCAAGAGTTTCCACATCACTTAACCAATACAATTATGCCATGTGTCCCATATTGCCTCCAAATATGTGAAAGAACTCCAAGTCATCTCAACGCCTCGATATGAAAAAGCATCCTTAACTTAGGTATGAGTTACCATTCTATTAGATAAAACCCACACGATGATAAGATATTATATACACCATGAGAAAGTCACATGAGAACCTTCGTCTTTGGCTCGCCCTCCTTAATTGTTGTTGAGGTAACCCTAGGTCACTTCACTCTGTCCCAAGTCTGGTCTAAGGGCGAGTTTCCATAGGTGTCTGAGGAAAGGTGGATAAGACTCTTACTGCAACTGGTCACAGGTTTGCCTCAGGAAGAACAGTCTGGACTTTGAGGTAACCCTAGAATCTTTTACAAAATCTCATAATTGTTGATGTTACATGCTCCTCTAGGCTGTCACAATTTCATCATAGGCGAATGGTTAAATCATCAACAATTTGAGCTTTAAATCAGCCAACATTTAAGGGTATTTTGGAGTTTCATATAAATATATTTACAGCTTATTGTTGTTGGTAATCCTTGTTGTCCTATTTGCAGGTCTGGAAATACTTACAAGGACCGCCCTCAAATCTGTGTAAGCAAGTTACTACTTAAACCAATAAAAAGGGCTCCTAGAGGAGGACTGGATATATACTGCTATAAAGACCACCTTAGACTATTGTTACAGGGTAGATATAAGTTGTCGTGGATAAAAAGAAAGGCTGCCCTACAAATACCTGAAGTATATGATTGTTGTTTCAATTTGTTGCTGCCCACAATTCTGGTTGGTATGTGTTGTTGAGGCTATAATCTTTTTGGACTATGAAATACCCCCTCATAACACCTTCAAACTACCCAGAATTAGAGAAAGGAGAATGGTAATACTTTTAGAGCCATTACTACCACCTTAGGAAGAGGAAATATGTAAAATATATACACACATTTCAGTACTCCTTTGGGGATATACACACATTACTTGTATGTAGACAATGGAAATTTTGTTACAAATACTTATAAAACTAAGTTTGCAAAGAAGGCAAAGTGGCACATGGTTTAGTGTTTAGTTTGTTGCACATGTGGATTACATTTTCCATTTGTTCAATCTAAAGTGGGTTTGGCCTAGTTGTTAATGTGTTGTAACTTGGAATGGATGAAGTGCCCCAGGTAAATTGCAATGATAGTGCTCACGTCAATGATCTGAAATTGGTTTGAAAAAATGGTCAGTGAGTTGTCATTTGACATTGACAAAGTTGATGTTGCAAATATTTTATTAATGATGGCGAGGTACGCTGCAAAAACCATTAAGGAATCATATTTAAGGCCAACTTTAGCAATCCAAGTACCTACAACAAGAAGAAAAAGGTCAACCCACATCCCTCCAAAATAAACCCCAAAGGATGAGAAATCATGTTAATACAAATCCATTACAACTATTATCATAATCATCATCATCATCATCAACAACATCATCAACATCAGCCATCTTGGATATAGATGCCTCCATCACCTATACTCTATCAGTTTGGCCAACTAATTTTCTCCTAGTTCTAGCTAGCTCTTCTTTCAAATATCTGTTTCCAAGCTCAAGTTGTCTCTTACTATAAATCCCTTGCATTATCATAATTTGAAAATTTTCTTGTAGATGATGATGTTGCTACTCCATATCTTATGTACTTCCTTGTGCTTTCTCTTTCTTTGATGTTGTATCCTTTTATAGTATTTTCCATCTGATGGCTTCAACTGTTGCTACCTCCGTCTCACTCAAAGTGAGATGAGAAAAATAATTTGTAGGTGGTGTTGCTACTTTACCCTCCTCTTGTGCCCTTGATGGGATTTTTGTGGGGCTAGGAGAGTCCTCTAGTTTTACTATGGTGGAGGATATTGGTGTGATCAAATTGGGGGTTTCTTGGGAATCAGTTATTTCACTCATAGAGGATTTCCAAATCCTCCCTATCACTAGGGTTTTCTCTTTAATTTTTAGGGGACTAATTTCTAGTGTCCTCAATTTGATGAGGATAGAAGCTACCTCCTTGTATGTGTCCTCCATATTTATATTTTTTTTGTTATGGTTTACTTTTGTGGGCCTCTAGCTTTCTAGCCTTTTTTTTCCTTCTTACATCCCTTTCAAGGCTTGGTTCTTGGGTAGGATATTGGGAAGCTACGTAGTTCTACCTATCCATGCTTATAAATTATTTTAATGGTACCCTAAAAAAATTTCTCTCCAAGGCTTCACAGACCAACAATTTTATGAGGCCATGGTAGGAAAAGGCCTCTTCCTTTCCTTTATTAATGTTTATGCTCATTTACTTTAAGGAATGTAGAAGAAAGTAAGGAATTCTCAAGTTCTCTTCAAATCTATGATGGAATAGGTGCCTTGACTAGTGACAAAATATGAAGTGGTGTATTTATAACAAACTCAACATATCCTCATAGGTGATGTATTTGAGGAGGTAATATGACACCTCATCCCATGGATCTGGGAGGCTTTCTCTTCTTACCCCATTTTTTTCTCCTCTCTCTCTTCATAGCTAAGGAAGAAGAATTTCTTAGTATTTGTGGATGGCATCCTCTCATCCTTGTCCCATGGTAAAACCATGGGAAACCCTCATACTCTACTGATAATATATTCATTTACTTTTAATTCTAATAGCTTTACTACTATAACATACTTCTGATCACTAATATTCTGAAAATTGAGGGAAAATTCAAGAGCCACTTTATCATCATACCCCTAATTTATATCAAAATATACTAGCTAATTGGAATATTGAAATATTTGAACCACCTCAAGGTTGTTATATACCCTAGAGGTGCTAGTGGTATACCTTATGTTGAATCCTCCTCCTATGGTTTATCACATAGGTTTCTTTGTGTAGACTATATGTAGCTTTTACCAACTAAGAAAACTTAGCAAAATGTGAAGTATAGAATGCTTGGCTTCCTTGGGTTTCTAAGATGAGAAAAATACCAAAATAAATGATATGGAATGGTTTCACTGCAACAGAGGATGGTAAATACCATTCATATGTTGTACTGGAACAATGATTTTTAGAACAAGGGGATGTGAGTCTAAAGGGTACCAACTTAAGATAAAAAAACAAATTATTCTTTTGGAGTGCCTGAGATGTTTTTTCTTCTCTACAGAATGGATTTTTTTTTTACTAAGAATAGAGCCCAAAGTGACTACAAGGTTCTTAGGAAAGTGGGTTAGGACGAATCCTAGAAACCCTTGGCCTAAGTTTGCAAAAAAAAATTGATTTCCCTACAACACTAAGAGATTCCTCATTTGGTTGGTGAATGATAAGAAGAAAAAAAATAACGAGAGTAGGGTCAAGAGTTGGTGTGATAATATCTAGAAATGAAATAAACTAACTAAAGTGACATCTTGTAGTAGTTTCCAAAGAAAACAATGTATCCACTAGTAATCAAGATAAAAATAAGGAGGGTTTCATAGCTTTGAGCTACACAGTATTATAATTGTGTTTTGAGAATAAACACATACATGCCCTTGTGGAGAAATCCTAGGATAAATAACCCTATAGAAGACTGATGGGAAATTTCTCAAGCGATAACATAGATTAGAGTGTATGGAATAAAGGATGATTTTTTTTTAGTTACTTTACCACTGACCTTTTCCTCTAGCTATTGTTAATAGAAGATACCAACTATTTTGATTATTTGGCTTGAATTCTATAGCTTCTCCTTATATTGAGTCCATGTGATTTCTTCTGAGCTGGTCATTGGTATGAGTTGATGTATCAAATTTTTATTGCATGAAGGAGATCGTGGATATTATCTATGTAGGTGGTATAGGTTCCCTTAACTCTAGTTCAAAATGTTGGCACATTTGTTGATGTGACTTCTACCATTATTACCACATTTGTTTTATCATGAGTTTCCCAATGACCCTTTTTAGCATATTCTATTAACTAACATTTCTAATTCAACATTATAGTGATAAACCCTAGGAAACTTAAGTTCCCCCTCCCCCGCATGTAGAATAAAGTCCCACCTCATTGAGGGAGCAAGTCATATTTTTGTTGGCTTTGATTTTTTACCATGATAATATATTTGGTTGGAAATTTAAAGAGTGAATACAATGAAATTGAATACAAAGAAGTGAAGAACCTTATTTAACTTGATTGAGTAGTTGCATGGATTCTTGTTGTGTTGTATATGACCCATTATATCCCATTGGAGTCACTCCTATGCAAAAAAAATTATGAATGTTGATCCAAATTTGAAGTTGTATTGTCTCATATAGCCTCCTGTAGGTCTGCAGGGTATCATATAGAAGTCCAAATCCATTGACAGAGTTTCTTTGGTGATTGGAATTTTGGTTGGAGAGGTGTAAAATAACCTTGCAAGTCCTCATGTACCCTTGGAATTCTAAAAATTAAAAACTATGAGGTGGTTGGAGGTATCCTATAGCCTCCAGTAGAATGTTGGAACATTACAATTTTCATCATGAGTCTTATAGCTTCCTGTAGCAGTGTATTAAGTTTCTTCTGTAGCTTCCTATAACTACCTGCATAGTCTTTCATTTTTAGTTTTTCAATGTGGATATGAATAGGATATAATGGTAGGGAATGATGTAGAAGATATGTAATTGTTGTTGAATTGAAATGGAGTGGGTAGTTTAGAAAAATAGAGTGTCATGTATGAAATGTGACCATTGGGTGGATTCTTGTGTTTGCAAAAATTGACAAGGTCGATGAGT